>AYLM01000182.1:0-139531 GCA_001625345.1 Cairneyella variabilis | reverse complement strand
GATGATGTCGGGACCAAGACAGGCTGCGATGGTTGTGTGGTGGGAGGATAAGTGTCTGTAGAAGATGGCGGAAGCAACCCTGTTTGTGCCGGCTGGCTGACAGGCCAATCAGTCTCTACAGATGATGTCGGGACCAAGACAGGCTGGGACGGCTGTGTGGTTGGATAGGTGTTGGTGGAAGATGATTGCCCTTGTTGAGGTGGGGTGTCTGTAACGGAGGTACCGACGGGTGGTGCTGGAACTTGACTAGTAGTGCTTCCTTGCGGAACCGAGACGGGAGAAGTCTGAGTCCAAGCTGGTGGATTTGGGTCTTGAGATGTAGTTGAAATAGGTAGGTCAGGAGACTGAGTTGTGCTACTCTCAGGAGGATTTGGGTCTTGTGATGTAGTTGAAATAGGTGGGTCAGGAGACTGTGTTGTGCTACTCTCAGGAGGATTTGGGTTTTCAGACGTAGCTGATACTGGTGGGTTGGGAGGTTGGGTTGTAGTGCTCTGGGGTGGAATAGGAGCCTGTGAAGATGTTCCAACTGGAGGGTTTGGTACTTGACTCGTGGTGCTCATCGGCGGGTTGGGATCTTGCGAGGTAGTTGATGCTGGTGGAGCAGGTGCTTCGGATGAGGTCGGAACCTGAGAATCGGTAGGTATGCTCGACGAGGAAGGTGGCTGTCCTCCATTTCCTCCATCTCCTCCTGCTTGCACGGACACTGTTGATAAAGTGGTGAGACTTGAAGTAGGCGCCTGTCCATTTACAGGTGATGTACTAGTACCAGTTGGTACTGTGACTGGACTTTTCGACTCTACTGAACTTATAGACGTCGCCGCTGCTGCGGGTGGTAACGAGGTCGTTGAAGAACTGGATGTTGAAAGTGGGGTAGTTGAGCTAGGGTAGGAAGATGAAATTTCTGTCTTCGGTGATGGAGGTATTGAAGAACTTGACGAGCTCAATAACGATGTCGTTGCGGCTTCTGAATGTGAGGTTGAGGATGAGGTTGTTGAAACGACTGGAATAGTCGATGTCACTGTAATGGTCACGGAACAAGTGCCCGTATTTGCCACGAATCCCTTTCCAACGACTGAAGTGACTGTTGTTGTACATGGTGCTAAAGCTTCGGAAGAGCTACTCGACGAGGTAGTTGCAACGGCAGTGTTGTTTGCTGCCCTTTGCTGTAATATCATTGCTTGAACCCAGTGTAAGCACTTTGAAACTCGAAATCGCAGCAAGGTACTTACGTCGATGGTCAAAAAGACTGGCGGCAATAGCTCCAGGTAGTAGAGCTAAAGCTCCGATAGAAAAACTTGTCGGAATCATAGCGAATGCAAGCTCAAGAGTCGAGGACTCTCAACCCATTGAACGGCAGTTTTCAAAAGTATATTAGATAGACCTGACTGATACAAAGACAGTGACAAAAAGAAGAAACGAAATGAGGTCCAGATGGCAAGGTACATATTATTTCTCAAGTCCGTCCGTGGTTGGTTCACAGGTGGCTGAGCCGTGATTGTGCCTCTCACCAAGAATCTGCACCGGGGTCACGGTTGCTCATTTCGAACCTAGACGCGGATCGGAAGGACTGGAAGTTGGAAAGATGGGAGTTCACGGCCCCATATGAAATCCAACGCCAACCCGTATCGGCCGCAGCTTCTGTGGACACCTGATTAATTTGGGACGGTTGGAGTGAGGGGACACAATAGAACGTGGGCAGTGCTTCCTTGAAGTCCCCAGAGTATCCAAAAGCATCCCAGAGGGGCAACTGAAGGAGGACGCCATACTAAACAGGGAGGACTGGCCCCGTAGTGGTAGCATTTTGTCGTGTCTTTCAGTGTGTTTTGCAGGTGTCAGGGTTAAAAATAACAGTCTGACGAGCGAAGGATTCAGCCCAAATAAGGTCGCTGGGCCACTCTGGACTTAGCGCAGGATCACTGGAGGGGAGCGCTTGGTGCCTGTCTGCGGGCTGCGACAAAACTGCAAGCCATCCGGGGGTTTGATGCACAGCCCGTGGTCCTGCCTACATTTGCTCAAAAAGAAAGGACGAAAGGGCCAATCGCATGCACTGAAGGGCTCAATTTGAGGCTGCTTAGAGGCGCAGACGCACGCTTGGCTGTGTAGAGTTAGCGCTCAGGGACACCATCCGCCATCTGGAACTTAATTTCTGGAAAGGGACGTGCCGCTGCTTCTCGGTTGGCTTTCCGGCCCTCATCAATTTCCAACAGAACACGAACGAGCTTGTGTTGGAGGTTGTTCCTATGGCATCACGATTTCCCCAAACGGCGATGTCGATAGGTTCATAATGAGCTCGAACGGTGTCGTCTGCGTCGATGTTTATGAGCAAGCGCCGATGGCTTTACCTCTGAGGCTCTGCTAACGTGTTGCTTACCTCCAAAATTAACATGCTGACTGACAGCTCAGTGGAGGGTATTCTCAGCAACGGCTGCACGCCACTCTGTGCCTATACTTGGGGCTGCAATGAGGCTGTCCAATTGAAAAATTGCTATCATCTTGCAAACATTATCAAAAAATCCTGATTCTGTCAGATACAGATTTGGCATGTGTTTTATGTTATTTTGCAACTTTTCGTCATCACGACGTCGTCACCATTTTATTCGTCCATTTATCTATATCCATACACACATTCCCAGCGCTTCATGAACATGTGCCTCCTTTCTGATATGTCCTCTCTGCTTTTGAGGCGAAATGCTTTACTGGAAAGCCTTGCCAGTCTTTCTCTTGCTTCATAGACTTGGCCTCGGCCAGCAGTTAGCAGCCACTTCTTCGTCCTCCAACACCGTAATCGCGACCCCAACGCCTCTTGTCGTGCCACCAAGTCAAGCCTGTAAGTGTTCCCAGCAGATTCGTCCATTTTTATCACACCTTTTTCTTATGCATCCTTAGGGGACGGCAATGATGGCCCATGGTCTTCATTCTTCCTCCGGGTGGGAACGCCGCCTCAAAGTATGAGAGTGTTGGTTTCAACAGCAAGCAACCAACCGTTGGTGGTCCTGGATGAAGGGTGCCTTCCCAATGACCCATCTGATTGCGGGAGTAACCGCGGAGGCATTTTCCAGCCAAATGCATCTTCCACCTGGTATGTTTTCTGTTTGCACAGGCTCATTCGCGAGGTTGACTCTCTAGGGTCCAGAACAATGTTACAACTGAAGGCATTTTTGGGCTTGTCTTCGAGACCAACCTCGGTCTCTCTGGAAACGCCCAGTATGGATACGACACTGTTGCGCTAAGCTATCTTGGGAGTGGTATGCCAGGCCTCGCAAACCAAGCTGTTGGTGGCATTGCGACCAAGGACTTCTTCATGGGCTCGTTTGGTCTGAATCCCGCCTCGTCGAATTTCTCGACCTTCAACGACCCAGTGCAGAGCTATATGTCCAGCTTGAAGGCTCAGCAACAGATTCCTTCACTCTCTTATAGCTACACTGCCGGGAACCAGTACCGTTTTAACAAAGTACTGGGAAGCCTGACTCTGGGCGGCTATGATGCGTCTCTCTTTGAGCCCAACGACTTGACCTGCGCCTTCAACTCTGACGATTCGCGGGATCTGACGATCAATGTTAACTCCATTAGCGTATCTTCAAGTCAACAAAACAGGACTCTGACTAAGAATTCCTTTCCAGCATTCATTGACTCCACGGTTCCTTATCTATACCTTCCGCTCAATGTGTGCAAGCAATTCGAAGCAGCTTTTGGTATAGAGTATGATAATGCTACCGAACTGTACCTTATCAACGACACACTACACAAGCAGCTGTTGCAGGAATCTGCGAGCATCACATTTACTCTGACAAATGCAAGCGCGGAAACCACAGTCGATATCGTACTTCCGTATCAGGCTTTCGATTTGGTGGCCGAATGGCCACTCGTGGAGAACAGTACTCGGTATTTCCCACTCAAAAGGGCGGCAAACGACACTCAAAATACTCTGGGACGGACGTTTCTGCAAGAAGCGTATCTCATCGCCGACTACGAACGCTCAAACTTCTCAATATACCAACGCAAATGGATCGCCAATCCAGACCAAGACATCAGGACCATACTTCCTTTACTGTCCTCCTCTATTCCCTCACCAAGCACGGAACGACATACCTCGCCAGTAGTAATCATAGTCGCAGTCGTCGGCGGAGCAATCTTCATCACCGTCCTCGCTGGCTGTATCATCCTCATTCGTCAACGTCACCGTTCTCTCAAAGGCTTAGAAACACCAGCCCTGAGTTCCAAAACCCCATCACCGCCATCTCAAACAATCAGCTCTTTCAAATCTCCGCTCTCGCCAACATCTACCTGGAAAAGCGAGCTCGACGCCACACAGACACAGCAAAGGAGTCCAGAACTCGACAGCAGCCCCGCAAGATTTGCTAGTTTGGCGGAAAGAGCTGGCGTTGTGGTTCAGAACCAGATTTATGAGTTACCGGCAAGGGAACCAGTGGGCGTGGAGATGGCTGCTGAGGCGGTGTTGAGGAGAGGGGCTTGGTTGTGAAGTTTCATGGAATTCTTGTAAAAGTTGAACATGAATGGTTGTTGGGGAAGTCGACCATGATCATGTCCTCGGTACCCTCAGAAAACCTGGTCTAGACCGGGAATCCCTCATTCACGGCATAATGTCTGTCGTTGCGGCATAAAACTCCTCAAGTGCCAAGCAGTCGCATAAGGCATGTGGAAAGCAGCGCAGCACCAGGGGACATACACACGGCAATGCTTGGACGGCGAGTCAAATGGGTTATGGCGGGGATAGAGGCATGAGAACCACTACATCGAGTTTCAATGTGGATCATCATGTTGATTGAGTTAGAGATACGGTCCCAATCATTGGAGGCAGTAACAAAAGAGACTGAGGAGACTGAGGAGACTGAAGCTGAGGCTTTATACGAGGCTGAGTATCTGAAATCCAGAATATCGTGTGTGAAGAAGGGATATGTTGGTAGCTTGGGGTTGGCAAGGCTCTGCAGAGGTGCACAAAGGTGAAAGTCGCAAGGCTAGGGAGAGCGTCGGGAAGTCTCGCAAGAGTGTGCGAAGAAAGGATTACCTGCTGGCTTGGAGTCACCAGCCTGTGGAATGTCTGCCTTCAAGTATGTCAAGTGGAGGCCGTACCGTTGTAGGGTGGCACGTATCTTTTTCGGCTACGATGGAAGAGACGCCAGGTTGAGTGTCAGAAATCTACAATGTTGTAACTAGAGAATGTCTCCCGTAGGAGAATGTGATTTGTGGAAACTATGGTTGGTGCAGGCTTGTATGTCTGTTTTGCAGTTGGAGGCCATTCGGTATCTTAACACTCCGAACCCGAGAAGGCTGAGTGTCCAGAATCCACAAAAGAGTGTGTGAAGAATGTATGTTCTTGGAGCTTGTGACTGGTGCAATGGTAAGCCTTCATGAAAGGTGGAGGCCGAGACATACCTGTGGATGGTGTGTTTAGACAATATGCAATGCTGAGTGTACAGATTCCACAAATCAGTGAGTGAAGAAGGGAGCTTCTGCTACTTTGTAATTGGTGAGCCTGCGGGTGGTTCTAGAAGGTGGAGGCGTATTTTTGGGTGTGCATGTTCCCATAATTCTGCAAAGCGAATAAGACGTAAGTCGAGTGTCGGAAACCTCCAACAAGGTACAGTAGGTGGAGACTCGATGTTCTCAGAGCGTGTGATTGGCAAACCTGCGGTCATTTCTCGAAGGTGGAGGCCGTAGGCTGAAATAGCTTTGCCACTTGGTAGGCTGGTAACGCCATGCCGCGAAAACAAATGTCCAAATTCCGAAGTTGTGAGTGAAGAATGAATGTTTTGAGACCTTGTGATTGGGAAGCTTTCGGGCGGGGTCTTGAAAGTTGGAGGCCGTCAACCTTGCTTGCATATGCAATGTCCAGTGTGTGAAATCTCTAGCATTGCAATAGAAGAATGAACCTTTTGCTGTTGTTTGATTGGTGTACTGGAATACGTTCGTGAAAGTTGGAGGCCGAGGCGTGCCAGATAGACGGTAGAGAATATGAGGCTGCACAAGGCTGAGTGTCGAAAATTCACAATAGTGTAGGTGAAGAATGAATGTTCTAGGAGCTTGTGATTGGCTCCTAACACACAACACGGTCAAGAAACGAGGAAGGAGGCTGCACAAAATCCGATATGCCTTTTATTCCAAGACGGACTATCTCTCACCTACCAGGTCAAAGTCGAGTGCTCACTTATTCAACCTTCTTCCTCTTCTCCCTCAACCCCTCGCCCATCGCCTCCGCCACATCTTCCGCAGTCATCCCCCTCTTCCTCCTCTCCGTCTTCTCCTCCCCTAACACCGTATCCTCAGCCACACTCCTATACACCTCCGCAACCGCATCAAAGATGCCCTTCCCATTACCCTCAAACCCTCCATGCTCACTATGACACACACCAATCTCCTGCATCTCCTTCACCCATCTATAAGCCTTGGGTGGCATACCAACCATGCCTCCTTGAGCGGCTTTATACTGTCCCGGCATGCGGGTTCCTAGTTCTTCTTCTAGATGGGATAAGACGCCGAGTTGAGAGGCGGTAGTGAAGGATTGGATTGCGAGGGCGGTGAAGCCTTTGCTCATAGTTGCGAAGCAGCACTTGAGGCCGCTCGCGGGACCAATTTCACTGGCGATGTGCTTAATATTCAGCGTTTCTTGGAGATGTGGGCCAGAGATGGCCGAGTCGGCTAAAGAGTGAGGACCAGATACTGGGAGGCTGGGTCTCGCCCATGCATGTGAGGTCTCTGGGTGGTTGGAGACGGTGGTTTTGGGCGGTCGTTGTTCGCCCGAAGGAAAGGCTTTGGGCTTGGGTGTGCCGCCAATGATGCCTCCATCGATGAATTTGATATCTGCAGCAGTGGTAGCGAACAGGTTAGCAATCTCACGTGCTGAACGGGGCGAGATGGCGTTGAGGTCTAGGTAGTAAAGTGGCGTGGTCTTCGGAGTAGGCTGGGATGTGAATGCTGTAGTGATGCGACGAGCGGTGGCGAGAGCATCGCGAGGTGGGACGATGGAGAGGATGTAGTCGGACGCTTTGACGAGGGAGACGTCTGTTGGTAGGGCTTCAATGGAAGCATTCTTGACACGGGTTGCTGTGTCGGCGCTGTTCTGAAAGTCAGTTTGCTAGTTCAGAGGTCTTTAGAGATTCTGCTTGGGATGAATTGAGGATGTTGAAAGAGACTTGTATTCGTAGTAGGGGATTAGAGCAGGTTGACGTGAATGGAATGCTATTCTGGGATGCGAGATCTCCTTCAGTAGTTGACTTCTCAAGTGAAAGTTAAGCGAGGATGAATTGCCAAGTTCATCGCATCAGGTTGCTCAGCGACGAAGTACTTCCAATAATTCTTGACCCTTGTGGAGGAATCAGAAAGTTTCGATAAGCTGTTCGTATCAAGGACAAATGTGGAGATCCAATAGCAAGGCTTCCGGATGATCGCCGCTGCGGAAGGACCTTGGGTCTAATCTCGCAAGGAATTCCCTCACTAGACCTGTCATCCTGACCCCTATCTTCCAGAAGTTCCAATCATGTACAGTAGTAAGCCTCGCAAGACGAGAATGGTTCAAAGTTTGAGCCTATTACTGGACAGAAAGAATAACAACAATTTACTAAGTATCGCAAGCAACGGCCAAGAAATTATAATACATGTCCTACCTTCGGCCTTCAATGTTCGTAACAACCCGGTAGTTATGAGCGATCAACAGCTTTGCGATGCCCATTCCCATCTCCCCAATTGACAGTATGCCGACTGTTGCTAGAGGTGCCATCGCGAAGCAATAACACTCGTCAATTATTATATAAGCGATGAGCTTTGATAGATGTCGTGGCAACTGATGAAGATGGGATGAGATAAAACAGTGACTCCTTCACGGCCTATATCTTACCAGGCTTAGTTCCCGTCATCGGAGGGAGTGCTCCTACACGTGATCGAGGCGAGGTCACC
Organism: Cairneyella variabilis; assembly: GCA_001625345.1. NCBI lineage: Eukaryota > Fungi > Ascomycota > Leotiomycetes > Helotiales > Cairneyella > Cairneyella variabilis. The sequence goes on along the minus strand of AYLM01000182.1, from coordinate 131,620 downwards.
CCTGACCGTGAAACTTATCATGGATCAGATATGCCGTAGTGTTTCCATGTTCGTTGTTCAAGTCAATTTTGAGTTCCAGCTTTCGTCAAAGAGAAACAAGCAGATATCGTCGGTGCGAAGTTTTATGCCGTGGTCGGATACGATACGAGGTTCGTCTTCGTAGAAGGAGCTCAGGAGAAACCTGAGCGGCAAGCGAGGACGTCTAGTGAAGATAGAGATCGTGACCATGAGACTTTGGACAGGCTAGCAGCATTAATGGTGAGGAGCTAGTATAATACTCAGAAATTGTTTGGCGTCGGAAAATGTATGGACTTAATCATTGAATTAGGTCTTGTGGAGGAAATACTCCCGCTATTGTCGAACCTCGGCACAGCGCTAGAACTAAAGGATCCGATCCGAACTTCTGATCCGTGTCCTTGCGCAAGCTCGAGAGCATGTGCCGTTCGGTAAGCTCGTTATGAACTTTAGCGAAACTGCAGTTATGATGCCTATCAAAGGCAGGTCTAAGATCTCAGATGGAGGGTGGAGCAACGTCAATTGGTATGCCGTCTTTCATCACTGCTACAGTAGAACAGCATCATCACCGTACTTGGCTGCTGTTGAGGTTCCCTCATTTTCGTGTGGTTTGGATGCACCAACTACCACCCCAGGAGCTAAGAGCTTCAATCTGTCTCAGAGCTTCATACTGGGCATTAACTCCTTCGCATTAATGCTTGAAATGGACCTGGAGGCTGAGAGGCATCTCTCTGAATTCGTTGCTGGCCAAGAAACATGACCGAGGGTCGTGAGGCTAAAACATCCAAACCGGTTGTTTACCAGAACACAGGATGCAAGCATGTCCCAATGTTGCGAAATGAGTGAGGTTTCGAGTCGTCATCTTCAACCGGAGATTTTGATATCTCACGAAAACTCCGGATGGCCCTTTTGTACGTTGTCTCTTCATAACGGACATAACCCCAATTGTAGTAACGTGGTCGTTCAGCTGCAGCCACTGGGCGGTCAACTAGTTCGTCCCACGAACGGCTGGTCTGGTGAACCACTTCAAGGAACAAAGGCGACCATCCAGTTTAGAATACCTTCCTTCTCGAACATAGCGCTACTCACAATGCCCTCGCGTTCGTTACGTCTTGCATGTGAGTGGCTGACACTCTCTTCGCCACGCGGACTCGGACGCGGGACAACCATGTCACCTTGGCTCATAATTTTATGAACATCTCTCTCCTGCAAGTCTTGAGCAGGCTTGAGCAGGCTTGAGTATATCGGAACTTATGAGCTGCGTGGCCAGCATGTCCTGCGTAATCTGTGCGCTTCTCGCGGCTCCTTCGCCTCCACGTTCTTGGTATTCTCCGAGGTAAAAAAGCAAGGAGTACGACATGATAGCTGGGTATAGAGAAACGAAGGAAAGGCAGGCAGGCAGGCAGGCAGGCAGGCAAGCGGGAGAACGAGGGGCTCGCAAGATGCGTTCGCTCAAATGGAAGCAAAAGGCGGGTCTGTTCTGTCTTCCCACGTTTCGTTTCCGGCATGATCAACCCCCGATGCACAGTAGCGCAGCCTAAAAGTTCGGTAAAGCACATCTCAGCCAGTGAGCGACCTCGCATCAGATCCCTGTATTTTCAATGCGGAAAGCTCAGAGTAGCCTCTCGCGATATGCAGCAGCAAGCAGCATTCAGGTGTCGTCGACCTCATCCAGCCATGGTCCAGCCTTGAGTACCACGCACTCTAGCCACCACCACATATTAGCATCCTTCTCCTGTATATGTTCTCCCTTCTTTTTTCTTGTATATGTTGCAGGCCATCCCTTCCTCAATAATTTCTAGTGACTAATCCCTTCTTCTGCCCCTCGTTCACCGCTAGCCCTGGGCTCTGAACGTTTTCTTCTGAAACTTGCGACGACACAGGTGTCACTGGCAATTGACCAGTAGCTCAACCTATACTTGCGACAGAGGGCAGAGCTTGCGAACATCAGTCCTCAGCATCAGACATAGTGCGAATATAAGATCCAACCACTCGAGCTGCCGTCCACTTCATTACCAGGCGCATCTGCCAATCTGATCCTCCCCGCATATACAGAGCTTCTTTCAGGTTGCTATCTATGCCAACTCGACAATGACCGCCGTTCCTTTCAAAGCTTTGACGGCCTTGTCCGCGCTGTCATCATTCACCTTGGTGGGATATAGACCAGACTTGTTGCTATACTCGCGGCCAACTTACGTTGGAACCTTCATACTTTTCTGGTTATTAGGCTTCTCTGCCTGGGCGTTTTGGAGGGTCATCCTCTACCCGAAAGTCTTCTCCCCATTCAGACATTTCCCAGGTCCAAAAGGAGGGAGTTGGTGGAATGGCCAGTTCGCTACTATATCTGCGCTGCCAACTGGCACGCCAATGATTCAATGGTAACTATTTCCAAGATGAACCTCTGACTTTAGTAAGCTAATGTCCATATCAGGATCAACGACATTCCCAATGAAGGTATCATACGCTACTTGGGGCTGTTCAATTCAGAGCGCCTCATGATTACCTCTCCCAAGGCTCTCAGCGAAGTCCTCGTAACTCAGAACTACGACTTTGTGAAGCCTAGGCATTTTGTGACCGGCCTTGGGCGGCTACTTGGCATTGGGATTCTGTTGGCAGAGGGCGACGAGCACAAGATGCAGAGAAAGAACTTGATGCCAGCATTTGCCTTCCGACATGTGAAGAATTTATACCCAGTGTTTTGGGAGAAGGCTCGAGAGGCTGTCCAGGCTATGACAACACAGGTCGAAAATGGTGGCATTCCCAATGAGGAGCTTCCAGACTTCCAGAAGCGGCCAGACGTCAAAACACACCCGGCAGTTATGGAGGTTGGACAATGGGCAAGCAGGGCTACCCTAGATATCATCGGCGTGGCTGGGCTGGGGCAGGACTTCGGCGCTATTCGCGACCCTAACACTTTGCTCAACAAGACCTACAGGGCCGTCTTCAAGCCAACTCGGCAAGCTGCTATTCTGGGTCTCCTCAACCTCTTCTTACCCGGCTGGTTTGTGAGCCGGCTACCAGTCAAGAGAAATGGAGACATCGAAGAAGCAGCAGGAATCATCAGAGCAACATGCAGACAACTTATCCGCGAAAAGAAAGAGAAGCTCGAGAAGCATGAATTGACGGATCCCGACATCCTCAGCGTCGCTTTAGAAAGCGGTGGCTTCACCGAAGAGAAGCTTGTTGATCAACTCATGACCTTCCTCGCCGCTGGCCACGAAACGACCGCCACAGCAATGACCTGGGCGGTCTACATGCTTTGCCTCAACCCAGACGTTCAAATCAGGCTCCGTGCCGAAGTTCGCGATCACCTCCCCAGTCTCGACGAGGACACAACCATCACCAACGCGCAAATTGACAATATGCCCTACCTCAACGCCGTCTGCAATGAGGTCCTCCGCTACTACCCACCCGTACCTCTCACCCTCCGTGACGCGGGTCGCGATACTCAGATCCTCGGGCATCACGTTCCCAAGGGAACGCGCATAATGCTGATCCCATGGGCGATCCAAAAGTCAGAAGAGCTCTGGGGTCCCGACGCCAAGAAATTCAACCCAGATCGCTGGCTCGCGTCGCCAGAAAACCCACACGCAGCCAACGGCGGCGCCGTCTCAAACTACAGTTTTCTAACCTTCTTGCACGGCCCGAGGAGTTGTATAGGGCAGCGTTTTGCTACGGCGGAGTTCGCGTGTTTGCTGGCGGCGTGGATTGGTAGATTTGATTTCGAGTTGAATGATGAGCGAGAGTATGATGAGAAGAATTTGTTGATTAAGGGCGGCGTGACGGCAAGGCCGGCGAGGGGGCTGTATGTGAGGACGAAGGTGTTGGAGGGATGGTAGTGTGGTAGTACTGGTTGATACATGCATTAGAATCGCGGGACGTTGGGAGTTAATGATTAATATTGAAAAGAAGAAAAGTCTTTACTGGACTTTTTGCATATGTATGTTGGGAAATGGATATCCAAATCTAATGAAGCTCCTTCTCCATCTCGTTTTCGCCGAGTCTAGTCACACAGCTTTCCTAATCCGGTACTGGTTGCGCATCTCGATAATCTATCTCTTCATTACTAACCACTTATCAAGTTGTACGAATTCCCTCATCTATACGTTCGTACACCCTTGCCTACCTTGGGCTCCGAAAACCTCCCCTCAAGCCTCTCATGGCAGCACAGTTCATGGTCGCCGTTCATGGTGTTCCTTCATGTACAGAGGAGCCTCGTACATACTTCAACCGAATCTTCAGTCTCACTCTCGCATCATGCGTATGTAGCGGCATCTGATCTTGCGAGGAGCTAAAGCATATTTGATGAAGCTATGTGGGTAAACTCAGAACTCAATCTTCCCACCTCGGAGGTGACTATGGATCGTGAATTCATTCGATACACTGCGGAGACGTCTGAGACTGAAAGAGTTAAATCTCAGCGTGCAGATACGATTGGATGTTTACCGCGACAGGGTGGATCTATTCGAGGCAGAAGATGCCCAAGCTCTGAGTCAGTCACCACCATCGAAGGCTTGGAGAAGCTTCTTGCTTCTGGGATGTTGCCGGCTAAGAGGAACCTTGCTTGAGAGGTGAGAATGGGAAAGTATTTTCCACAGTTTTTAGCGGGTCTCAAAAGCAATAGAGCTCTCTCTATTTCCTTGCTACTGCAACGCAGCGACCTGAAGATTTATGGCTGATATGAGCTTGAGAAGCTCAACTGGCGATACTGAATTCGATAGTTCTGTATGCCCCAGCCTACGCTCGCTATGAGATACGATGGAACTGTTGAAGGTACAAATCTGCAAAGGGTGTGGGATGAATTCCCTCTTCCTTTGGAATTTGTTTGACTGTCCAGAACAGCAATCCACAAACATACCTCACGCAATCCGTGAGCATCCCATTACCTAAACACACTGATTACCTACTATCTTTCTACAAAAACTTTCAACAAAAACTTTCAAACAGAATTTCATCTTTGCTGATTTATATATGAGAAGGCTCACCGGGTAAGTCCGCCACGCTGTTTGACTGGTGCAGAACACAATGATTATACATATGATTCGGAGAAGCAGGGCACTTGCATTTTCCATCACTGCTACTGTCGTCATTTAAAGCGCTGTCTAAGATACTCATGCCTCCCGGTCCAAAGGAGTCCCATTGAAGAAGCCTGCTTGAGTTGAACTTATCCTGCTGAAAATAAATACTAATAACTGTATTTCCGACGACAATGATAAGATTGACATGACTATGCTACAATCTGAACATAATCAGCAGAAGACAGGTTGGCAAAAGAACGTTGTATCAATGGCAGCAATTCAATTGACAAGTAATAAGTAGACAGCAGCAAGGGTAGAAACGGCAAGTTAAAACTTGCTCAGCTATGTCAAGATTGTCAGGATTGTTGCTTAGTCAGCGACTGGATATTTTCACTTGCAGGGCACAGTGAAAATTCTTGTCTGTATCATAGAATATTGTTCCATCATTAATTGACCTCATTCTGCCGCCAATTCATCCATTCTGCATGCCATTTAATCTTACCGCTGCCCATGATCTTAACAAGCTAGACCTTTCATTCATCTGAACTTGTTCTGCAGAAATTCAATGTGCAACAAATGTCTTCTCGACGGCAGTGTAAGTACTATCCTACTTATTTAAATCAGTCTATAATCTCTATTCACGCCCTGACGTACCACAATCTGCCGCTTAGCCCAAATGTTGCCAAGCCAGAACCAGCAGTGCTTTTTGGAATTTCTGAATGATGTCTGGAGAATCTCCTTCTCGGTGTAGCAATGGCGGATTTATTGACAGATGGTGACTCACGGGAGATTTTTGTTGCCCATTTAACGCTTGATCAGTAGAATGAGGAGCTATTAATGAGAGATGCCGGATCATTAAAAGGTAGTAGAGGCTAACAGCTAGAATATACTTATGAGTTCAAGTCTCCTCCATGCACCTGCAATGATGTATATGTTCTACCACCCAATCATTCCTACCAGATATTCACCAATTTGTTGGTGGCATGACTAGACCATTTAAGATATTTATAAGCCTGCCCACCAAAACAGACAATGTCGAGATTGAATGGAAGTGCATTGTTACCGATAAGACTTAGCGTAAGGTTATTGTCTGTCAATGTGTGCATTGAAAGGCAAGTAATAGAGATGATAGCGAGAAGAAAATAGGACCAACTTCGCTTTGCAGCAGCATGAATACCTTGACGAAAGGTGGCGGCACAAAGAGAACGACGATGGAGATGCAAGTAATGGCAGAAGGATAAATGACAACAGGCCGCCTGCTTGGCGGGAACATGCTTTCATCTGAACAACTTCGGCAGAAAATAAAATCAGTAAATGAGAGCCTTGTCAACGGCAGTGTAATCTTGCCTTATATCCGGTGAGCTTTGATGGGACATAGCGGTCCGCCTTTGTTCAGCGGCGGCGAGGTTGCCCATCGCTGCCAGCTTCGAGCAAGTCCAGAACTTCTTTCAACAATTCGGATGAATCATGTTCTCGAAGTACCGATAGACCTCGCCTCGATTACCGACGCTGATTCGGTAGATGGAAGGCGCTTCATAGGATTTCAAGAGACACTTAAATTATTTTCTTGCCGCTTTTAACACTTGTTTTCTTGAATAACTAATTTTCTGCCGATTGTTGATGTTGAGCTGATTCCATAAGAAGTACACTCGTACGCCTTAAGCCTCGCTCACTTGCTTGCATCGCCAAGCTGACGAAGATGTCTATGATGCTTGGAATATTTTGGTAGCACAGATATCTTGATTTGCCGGGAACAAAATGGCTGATAGATGAATCAATCCAGGATCTCAGCTGAAGAGTTGATGCTGAAAATGTTGCTGACGAGTTGCAGGTGGACTTAGGTTAAATTTTCTCAAAGGAATCGCTTAAGAAAACTGCTCAGATTTTGAAAAATTTCTTTGTCCGAATGCTCTCACTTGAGTATGCGAGAACGAGCGCTGAGACTTGCGAGCAAATAATTATGCAGTGACGTTGGAGCGAGTCGGGAGTGATTGTAGCTTGCCTGCGCTCGGGCGTGATACTTTGAGCGTTTTAACAGTGGAAGCATGGTAGGGCTGAATCTGTCAGCAAGCAGTAGCGAGAAGTTCTCGGCAGATGAGGCTCTCATCAATGAAACGTCAAAAGTTTGTAATACCGACGCTTTTTATTTCGGACTTGCCATTTCTAGTCGAAAGGTATTCTCCGCAAACCCTCACTCCCACTACCCATCCTCTTCTTCATCTCTTGTGCGGCAGCAACACTACTCGGTACTTTGATACCACAGCAGTCTCCCCAGCTGTTCATTTGATGAACATGCCTCATGCCGTCAACCATGACTACGACTTCGCCACCTTCGGGATCTTCTTCTTCGCTGGGGAGACCAAACTCCTCTTCTCGGTTCATTCCTTCTACCGCTGGCACCAAGGATCCGAATAGGAAGTGTTGCATAACGGGCAGCTTCTTCAGGACTTCGGCTACAAACATCCGCCTCATGCCATCCTCAACCTTGCCCCAAGACTTGGCGGATGAAATATCGTCGAGCATGGGACTGTGCCAGCGAAGACCTTCAACGTTCTTGACGCTGTTGACGAAGTTCACTTGCCCCAGGTACAGGTAATCATTCTCATATTCTTCGAGTATAATGTTCTGGTGAATGGACCGAGGACGAATGAATGGGTGGTGAAGTAGCTGCGAGGCCCCAAACAGGAATGGTAGAAACTGATAATCGTCAAGTCCCCATACACCATGTGAGCCAGCTGGTTCCAAGTAATATGTCTTTTGTATGAGTCTCATGAGCGTAAGGTATCGAGTGAAGATTTTGAGGACGAGGGGTCGGAAGTCGGATGGCGTGATGATGCGTAGTTGGTAGAGACATAATAACCATAGTATAAAGTTTAGCTCGTGGCCCGAACCGTAGTCTATTCGTGTGCGATTGCCAAAGCACTGTAGGAAATACGTTGAGATTTCGGTTATGGCTTCGGAAGACTCAACGCCTAGTTCCTTATGCCAGCCTGTATGCTCCTTCGCCGCGAGGTCGAGGAAGTCGCGGAAACCTTTATTGCCAAACCGTGAGTCGCCTTGCTCTTCGGGTGGACTGCGTCTGACAACATCTTCGACTTTGTCCAGGATAGAGAGGATGGTTTTGAGGGCTGGGCTAAGCTCGCTGTCCTTCACGGCTGAAACGGGAGTCTCGACGACCGAGTCTGTAAGACCGAAGACAAAGGCAAGCAGTAATTTGTATGTTGGAGATTCCAAGAACAGCTCATGGTCTTTCGGTGAGAGAATCCGTCTTGTCGGCTTCTGAAAGGTCACGGTCGAAAGCTCGGGAGGCGGTGGAAGGTTCGGCGTCTCGGGAACGGGAAGGGGGTTCGATGGAAGAGCTGCTTTGCGTCGAGGCGTCAACTTGGGAAGTCGATCTCGCAGATCTGGGATAGATGCAGCTGCAGGAGCAGCCGGACGTTCTTTTAAAGTTGGATTGTCTGTGCTGGACGGCATGTCTGTTATTTTGGTTGTCGTACGATAGTACGATTCTGATGTCGAGATGTCTATCAACGCCAGGGGACTTTATGGAGGGGCGGCTGATCCCGCACATTAGTGTCATACGGAAAAATAGTTTATTCACGGTAATCTTACATTCATAAAGAGCAACGCGCCAACATCAACACAAAACTCAATCCTTAAAATACTGAAAGCCATGGCGCCTTCAGCAGAGCCAACAGCGATTCTCTCGCATCTGCATCGCGCAGATGGGTCTGCGACATTCTCGCAGAACGGGTACACAGTCATTGGCGCAGTCAGCGGCCCTATCGAAGTCATGCGACGGGATGAACTCCCAGAAGAAGCAGCCGTCGACGTTGTCGTGCGACCTGCGGCTGGTGTTGCAGGTTTTGTTTGCCACAGGTGGTCACTTGTTTCTATAATTATCTGACCTCCTTGGTTTTAGGTACACGGGAGCGATATCTCGAATCCATCATACAATCTACTCTCCGCCAGATCATCCTCATCCACAATTTCCCCCGAACCCTAATCCAGACCACTCTCCAGATCACAAGTATGCCAGAGCAGGATATCACGGGGTCGAAACTAGTTCAAGCAAGCTCGGTACCAGAGAATGTAGCTGCTACGTTGGGAATTAAGGCTGATTATAACCAGAATCTCCCCATTCTCCCCGCACTCCTTCAAACAGCCGTCCTAGCCCTACTATCTGCTTCAATGCCTCTTTCTGTTACTTTGACAGCAGTATTTTTGGCTCTGAATTCTGAAGGATCATCAAGGATCATCGCCCCAAATCCAACCCTCCTTCAATCTCAAAGCGCCAGCTCTGTCCACGTGTTGGCATTCACATCTCTCGGAGATTTATTGGTCGCAGAAAGTGAGGGTAGCTTCACACTGGAGGATTGGGAGGATGTGTACGAAGCAGGAAAAGCAATATGCTGCGGCGATTCAAAACAAGCTGACGACGTCGATATGCAGGAGAAGGGATTGGACGAACAGAACGGGAGCATGTCTGCGTTTGTCAAGTCAACTCTCCAGACCAAAATCGCTGAGGACCTTCATTGGAGAGACTAATCACCGCCAATCATGGTTTCTTATCATCTCCGCATATACCTAAACGTTTCACGTCCACCTTAAGTACGGGTCCTTCCCGCCACAAGGATTTCGTATTCAGGTTTGACAGCTAGGAGATCCAGTGGGCTGCAAAAAGAATGACTAGGAAATAATGCAAAGGCATAAGATGCCAAGTCATACAGTAATCCTGAGCGGCGGTAGAAAACCCAGGGACAGGGAAGGGCTAGGATCGGTCCGCGGCCATAAAGAGCCCTGTGAACTGAATCTGGCATACAAAAATAGAGTAGGGGAGCAAAATTCGATGGGAGTTGTTGGCGATTCCTGTCTTGTAACAAGTATGCAGAACCGAGGGTTGGTTTGGGATATCCGGGACCCCCGGGAAGGTGATGTTTCATCCGCTCGCAGTCCCCAATGAGAAGCGCAAGATGCCGTACGATTCGTGGCAAGCGGAAAAATGTTGATACAGATCTCCAAATTCAGGGTGTGATAGCCTCTATTTTTGACACGTGTGGGGCGCTGCAGCCGCCTCCTTGTACCCTGCAGTGGCTTACCGCTGCAGCAATCGCTGACATGAAGTCTTTCTAGCCTCAAGGTACAGCTCAAGGTTCTGAATCTCCGATCGTTATCAGATGGAATTGATAGCAGACCTTGTACCGCCTGCAATGCTGTTTGATCCTCCGGGGCTACTGCCTTGATTGACCCAATACGGAATCAGCAGCCCGTTGGTCACCGACTCCAAACATCATGCCCGGCGCAGCAGCCATTCTGGTCTCTGTGTCCTCGTTTCTTGGTGGGTGCACCTGTCAACGCTCAACACACTGAAAACGCTAGTCTGTCGCGCCCGTGATCTTTGAGACGACGACACAGCGAAACTCGCCTACGAATGTGAGGATCGCAGGGCCGAGGTCGTGGCGTATAATATCTCGTCCCTATTCTAGTCTTCAAGTTGCTCTCCAGTCTCTCTCACCAGACCCAAAGCACCAGCTATCATCTTTCACAGCAAAGCTCTGGTAGCTTGTGCCCGCCTCGTCCTTTTTACTTTTATTTGTTCCTATCCTTATACTATTGCCATGTTCTCTTCTCCCTCATAGACTTTTACATTTATTTGCTGCATTTCCGGCGTCGACTCTTCAGTACCGTACCCATAGACCATAGACCAGGCGTCGTTCTTTTCACCAATCTGCGAGATACCCCCTCGGCGACTTCAATTCGATTCAGTCATTTATCATATTCTTCGACATATTCCACTATACCCTCCTTTCGACCTTTTCTGCGATTCGATATCACTATCACAATAAGGTTGACCGGTTCCGTACGCGCCGACCCAGAAACCTTGACGTGCATTTCCAACTCCGTGGACGAGTCACAAAGTACATCACACACGGTATCGTGCAGCCAGCCTCTTTCGCTTAGGTGACAGCATTACTTTCGAGTAAGTTTGTTTTCTTCTCCTGCATCTGGACACCTTCTGGACACTCGATATTTGTGTTTCGACAATTCCAATATCACCGGGCCTCTCTCGTGGCGACCTTTATGGCTGTTGATTTGATGGCGGGGAGGGCGGGGTGCAGACATGGCTGGTGTTCAATGTCTCTACACGCAGTGTGCTGCTATATCACGTCGTGAACTTTCGTCCCTCGACCGATGACCCTATCAATTCGATGAAGGCCTTCTACTGTTTCCATGAGGTCTCAAACCTGCATATGTCTCTTGGCTGACATGTCGAATCGCAGGTCGCTGTCTTCCGCTTTGATCACGGAATAGTGTAATCGGGATCGCAACTCGGTTGAATATTCCCGCACTCTCCGCACTTGGATTCGCAACGCTTGATGCGAATCAAGACATAACACAGCCGGAAACCACCAGATCGAACACCAGCAACTCTCTAGAAATTGGCATTTATTCTCAAGTTTCACGGACACGTACCTGCGTCGTCCCTCGCCTTCTTGCATCTGCTTGTTGCACTTACCAGCTCTTTGCTCTAGACGCGCAACACATTGCTGCCTCCATCCGATATCTACGTCGGCGAACCTTATCACCGACCCCTGCAATAAGCAAACTCCAAATTCCGCCTCTTCCTCCGTCGAAATGGCTGACATACGCTCTCCCACTTCGGTCCACCCATCATTTCTCCAACCAAATAATCTTCCACTTCCTTCCATCGATGAATCTACCACACCCAAAGGTTCTGCAGAGGGTCAATCCCCCACGACGACAAGCCCAAATGGATTAACCGACCTTCCAGGACTCGGAGATTCAATCCTTTGTGAATACGCACACCAACTCGGTTCACTAAACACCAAGAATTTCTCCTACGACCTCTATAATGATCCCCCGGAAGCCTCATTTTCTGCCGCTACGACTGTAGGGCAAAACTCACCGAGCGACTCGGCCTCTCTGCCATCATCTCCCGTCTTCCAATCCCACCTTCCGAAAGCCAACTTTAGTCATCGCAAGAACGCATTGTCTGTTGAGTCCGTCCCCAGACAGACAATCATCAAGGCATTGGCCTCCGCAGGAAGGAACCACAACCCACAGAACCTGTCTCTGTCCAACCTGATGGCGGGACGGCAGATGGATAACCGGCCGGGAACTGCTTCGTCCGCGAAGCTGTCCGCTGCTCTCACTGACCTCGCCGGCAGGAATGGAACACCAACAACCCCTCGCTTCAACGCATTACAATCGCCCTGCTTCTACCACGAACGATTCGATGACGTACTGAACATCGACAGGGTCCTCGAGGAAATCAGAGGCAATGAATGGATCTCACACTCCCGTCTTTTGGCGACCGCCACCGGAGTCCGAGAAATATCAAAACAGCTCCAGCGTCGGCCAATGAAGAGAGCGGTCCGCAATGTCATGATCGTTACCAAGGCCAGAGACAATCAACTTGTCAACTTGACAAGAGAGCTTGCTCAATGGCTCATGAGCACTCCCAGATACGGCTCAGAGCTTGGCGTCACTGTATATGTGGATGCTAAGCTTCAAACTTCGAGACGTTTTGGTGCCGCGGCCATGTTGGAAGAGCACCCTCGTTTCCAGAATCTCCTGAAGTTTTGGAAGCCGGATATGTGCCGCAACTCTCCTGAGAAGTTCGATTTGGTCCTCACTCTTGGTGGTGACGGCACTGTTCTCTTCACGTCTTGGTTATTCCAGGGTATTGTCCCTCCAATTCTGTCCTTCAGCTTGGGCAGTTTGGGATTCTTGACAAACTTTGAATATGATAAATTCAAGGACCAGTTGAACAAGGTGATGGGTGAGGAGGGTATGCGGGTCAGCATGCGCATGCGCTTCACGTGTACTGTCTACAGAGGTGGTGTCACGGGCCAAGAGATGGAGGAGGCTGAACAATTCGAGGTTCTCAACGAGCTTGTCATTGACAGAGGACCATCTCCCTATGTCTCGAGCCTCGAGCTGTACGGTGACAATGAGCTGCTCACCGTCGTCCAGGCGGATGGTTGCATCTTCGCTACACCTACTGGCTCGACTGCTTACTCGTTGTCTGCCGGTGGTTCGCTTGTCCACCCTGACATTCCCGCTATTCTGCTTACGCCTATTTGCCCACACACTCTCTCATTCCGACCCATGGTCCTCTCAGATACCATGCTTCTCCGCGTCTCCATCCCTCGCAACTCTCGTGCGACAGCTTATTGCTCTTTCGACGGCAAAAACCGCGTGGAGCTCAAGCAAGGTGACCACATCACCATCGCCGCTTCCCAATATCCTTTCCCGACCGTCATGAAGTCGGGTGCGGAGTGGTTCGACAGTGTCTCAACATCACTAAAGTGGAACACCCGAGGCGCTGCACAGAAGGGCTGGGACGGACTCGAGGAGAACCAAGAGCAGGGCGAGGACTGGGACATTGACTTCGATGACTCGGCCTACGGCACGAGTGAGGAAGGCAGCAGCAGTGCCAGCCCGCCGCAGAAAGCCATGAGCATGCTTGAAATCTAATTGGCATTTCTATATGTACGCCGTGAAGCTTTTCGTGTCCTCGTTTTCCTTAGCGAGCATCTTAATTCGTCTGCTCGGCATTCAGGTGTACATATTCAGGTCTCATTTTGAGGGTCTGGTCGGTGTTAGCGGCATTCTAGAAACTCAATAACCCTTCAGTCTACCTAGGGTCAGACACATTTAGAAAGACAAGATTACGAATTTGATATTCTGTGCTGGCGGCTTGTCTGCTGGTTTCACCAATTACTTTCTCGTCATGCTTTGCTTCAGTGACTTTAGAACTTGAATCTTCTACTTGGAGCTCTTGTTTCGTTAGACAGTTCATTCTCTTATTTTGCATTGAAGGCGTAAACAGTTGGGTAGATCCGTTCTGTTTCTGAACCAATCACAAGCTCCCAAAATGTCTATTCCTCGCTTGCGCTGTTGTGAATTTCAGGCACTCAGCCTCTCACTTTCTCGTTTGACCGGTGACGAATTGGGAGAGCAGTGAGGACTCTAGGCCTCCCATTTCAAAATTTTGGCCCACACATCTCTTTGTACTTTCAAGGAACGGATACGTGTTTGTTTCTCAATGCATCCATTATTTCAAATATTTTAAATATTTTATTATGATCTTCAAAGTGCTTACAAAAAAAAGGGTATCTGAGAAATCTTTGACAGGGGTTTCATGGCAACTACAGGGGCAGAATTTAAGTGAGGAACAACAAAACTCGAGCCCTAGTCTGGAGGGGAGATATTTTGAACTCTAGGAATTATACAGCCAGACGACTTCATGTTCATGCTGAAAATGAGATTTGAACCTTAATTAGAGTTTAGCAATCCTTTAAACCAAAAATTCCAAATCAAAGTCACATGTTACATGGTCGGTTGCGTTGAGTAGTCAGTGAGCCAGTTAGGTTAGAGTACGACCAGAACTGTTTTAAGACTCTGACTTTGAAGATGCATATGTCTGGCTCCTGTAGGTGGCAAGGTATATTTCTTGCTTCACTCAAAGACCTGTAGTCTTGAGAGTACGCTCCGGAACCCTGGCTTCCCTTCTAAATTCGCAGCCAGCAACCAATCACAAGCCACGAAACTGTTCTTCCTTCACAAACACTACTGTCAATTTCGCACACTCAACCTTGCTCAGAGCCTCATTTTCTGTAAACGTGAACATGAGATTCCGGCCTCCTCAGAACTGCCGGCTGACTCGCCAATCACACGCTCCTAGAACTTCACCCTTCATATACACTCTTGTGCATTTCGTACACTCAGCCTGCTTAGAGCGTCAGAGTTCGCCTTCGCGGACTTCGACGTTCGCCTCCACCGTCTGGGCTTTCATACAGACTCCCAGAATCACAGGCTCTCAGAGCATTCGTTCTTCAGCTAAAGACTATGGAGTTCCGACACCCAGCCTTATTCCGCTGTTAAACATGGGGTTTTGAGATCGCGGAGACAAGAATGGAGACAAGATATGGCGAAAAGAGACAGTTAGGACTATGAAAGCAGCCTTTGCTGTTATATTTCGAGAGTCAATAATGACTACGATGGAGTGAAAGTGTGCTGTTGTTCATTTTGTCTGGCCGTGGGGACAGTCGTCGGACAACAGCCTCCACCTTGGGATTACTCGTCTGTAAACTCACCAATCGCAAGCTCCGAGAGCGTTCATCTTTTAGTTGCAATGATGTGGAAATTTGACGCTCAGCCTTGTGTGGCTTGCTTAACTTCCTAAATCGGATACCGCATCCAACTTTGAGGCGCAGGATCAACGGAGGCAATCATAGGTTGCGCTGT
Source organism: Cairneyella variabilis (assembly GCA_001625345.1). Lineage (NCBI taxonomy): Eukaryota > Fungi > Ascomycota > Leotiomycetes > Helotiales > Cairneyella > Cairneyella variabilis. The sequence continues at coordinate 116,312 of AYLM01000182.1, read as the reverse complement.
CAAGAACCCTCAAGACTCAGCCTTGCATGGAGCCAAGTCCCTATCCTGAAAACATTGAATGCTCATCGTCACCTTTTGAGGCACTTCGAAAGGTTCGCCAATCACAATTCTGCGGGATGTCCGTTTGTCCATTACCATGCGTTGACTTCTGAAGTGTCAGCCTTTCATCCTATGCCAAGGGAAACTCAGGGAAGTTTTGAGTCAATAGAACATTTCAATATTTGACCATCTTAAAATATCTTCTTTGAGAAAATCTATCGAGTGGATTGCAAAGCCAAAGTTGTCTGCTTAATGCGCCTTCCAGAGGCGTTTATGCCCACTGAATATGTTTGTTTTCGCCTTGAAAATCCTGGGCCAAATCATTCACTTTCTTGCTCCCCATGTTTGATATCCCAGGCTCTCTGTCACTTGTCACTATCCCGCAGCCTAGCGCAGGTAGCACTGCAAAGATACTTAGCGCCATGGACCAAACAGATTGTTACCAGGAACCTCCCAGACCCAGCGGGCATCTCTCGGATCATCCACGTTCAAGACCCAATGGAACTGTGCCCACATTCTGTTCTGCCGAATAGTTCCGTCAGTCCAGCGGCCAGACTTCTTCTCCTGCTCTCGTCTCCTCTTCCGCCATTCCTCACTCATGACCCTCGGTGGGTCTCTCGTCCCTCTCATCGCTCTCTTCAACTTCGGCGCACCCTCGACATATATTTTCACGTCCGTCGCTCTCAATTGTCTCGCAGTCTCAAAGCCCCGCTTCTTGACATTCTTCCCAAACGGGAACTCCTCAAACTCTCTCTCCTTCTCCTCCGTCCAACTCCAAACCCTCTCTCCCACCTCCTCTGCCAACTCCTCAACCTCGACCACGAAACCCCTACCCTTCATACCCTCCCACAAATTCTTCCTCTTTGCCCACCACATCCCCGGCCCTCTTTCCCATCTAGAGTACCCGCTTCCCTCCCCCTTAAACACCACATCAAACATACCTACCACCTCTTCGCCGTCGAACTTCTCCACCTCCAACTGCCGCCAAAAACTAAACTTCGCGAATTGTTCCGCAATACCCATCTTCACTTCCACTCCTCCTTTGAGCACAGGAGCATAGTCTTCAGCTTCAGAATGAAACATGAAGTTCTCTGCCCGCGCCCGGTTCCAGCCATAATTCATATCGATGCCTGGAAATGGGTTTGCATGCTCGCGGTACCGGCACTCACTCAAAAACCGAGTATCAAGAGTCCAATGGTGTAACTTCCTTGCAATTGCCGCCGGAGATATCTCATCGATAATCTGCACCGGTGGAAGTGTGCCATTTGGCGGCTTATTGCGGTTTTGGAAAGGATTAAGCGGTGATGAGACAGCTGGCTTGTAGTTTGGACGTGATAAGGCGAAGAGAGGGACGCGGTCTGTTAAGGCATGCTTGTGTGCGTGGATGGCGGTAGAGCCAGGAGCGGAAATAATGCTGTCGTAGTGGAAGAGGTGTAGGATGTGCTCTTTGCGGTGGAAGTGGAGGGGTGTGGTTGGGGTTTGGGGATCGGAGAAGTAGAATGAAGGTCCGGAGGTGGTGTCTTGCTTCATTTTCGATTTTGAGGGCGTGATAGGGGCTTTGTCTTTTCCTCGACCCTTGTGTTTGTTCTTTGGCTTGGTAGTAATGTCCATAGGGGAGAAGGTAAACTTAGAAGGGTCGCGAGAGGACTCCGGCTGCTGCTTGACTGGAGACATAACCATCGCTTTGCCCTTGCCCTTAGATCGAAAGACGAGGTTGGTTGATTTGGCCATTGTGTCCAAATTGAGGTATTTAGATATGTGAAGTTTCGAGAAGTTCTGGTGAACAAGGTCGATGTCCTCTCCGATGTCCTCTTTGGGATTAGGGAGGTGTTTCTGTGCGAGGTCACCTTCAGCTCGAGGAGCAGACTTGGCTTGTCTCATGCGATTTGGGTGATAGTTAGGAAGATAAGCTGCAACCTCAAAGTGGTATGCAATTTGCTGCGCTCTTTCAAAATATTGGTCGTTATTATCGCCTGGTGGTGCCATGAATACGGAACGGTGTTGTAATCTTATTAAAGAACGAATCTCGCAGCAAGGGCACGCAGTAAAGAGTGTGCACGAGAGAGATTTCCGAGTGGTGACGATATGCTATTAGATGGGAACTGATCTGATGAAAGGTCGAAAGCTAGAGCGATTGGCAATTCAGAGAGGAGGAGCAATGCGATGGGGTCGAGTTGAAAAAGTGAAAGGGAAGACACAGGAGCCACTTAGCAAATTGGGCGAGTGAGACTGGATACTCAGATTTCTGGTGAATAAGTTATAGGTTAGACTATGGAAGCATTTTCGAGCAAGTTGAGAGAAGAAATGATCTAGTGATAGGTGACAGTGAAGTACGATGAAAGTGGAAAGGGGCTAAGCGAGTTAAGCGAGTCGGTCAAAGAGCAATAAACATTCAAACCAAAGTCATAGGCGGTAAAGCAAATGTGACGAAACTCGGTAAAAGAACAAAGGCGGTGGACGAAAAAAATCTCTAAGCTTGGAGAGATCGCAAGCAAATACCCAAAACGGTGCGCAATTTTGAAAACACCACAACTTTATTGCTCAAACGCGCTCTAACTGCTGATGATAACCGAAAAGAAAGAGACAGCGAAACATAAATCAAGGTTGCAATATCGAGCAAGGCAAGCCAAGTCAAAAAAAATAATGCTAAAATCCTCATCGGCATTGCTAGTCGTGGTATCTGAGCAACAGAGTAGAATATCACACATTGACACAGAAGCATTACTCCTCAAACTCCCCCGCAACCAACCTTATGCATACGAGCCAAAATAACATCACATCAACGGTAATCCCAACACCCCGACCATGCAATTCATACCATCATGGCACTCCCTCGATCTGCTTATCTCCAATTTCCTTGACTCAAAGACAACAGTCCTTGAATACAGTCAAGATCTCCCTTCTTGCTCGGGCTGACCTTGCCACGCATAAACTTCTTGATCTCCTCCGGGGTATCTGCAGTATTCTCTTGGTCCTCAAAAACATTAGGCACAACATCAGCTCCCTTGCGCTTACGGTTTCTTCCACCACCACCAAGACCCACGGCTTGGGTCGGGACATTGAAATTATCACCAAGTACCGGCTTCGACTTAGGTGGATGCTTATCGGATCTGCCAGAAGGTAGTGGTCGTCGACGAAGATTGCCTCCAGTTTCAGGAACCCAGTTCTCCTTGTCCGAATCTCCCGAGGGCGAGCGAGTCAAACTATCTTTCCTGTAGGGCGACGGCTGCTGAATTAGCTTGCCAGGATTCTGTAATCTAGCAAGACTTGACATTGCTCGTCCCAACTTTGGCTTCTTTCCGTTCTTGCCTGTATCGGCCTTAGAGGTTGGTGCGTTGCGCTTGTTGGAATTGGCCTTCAGGGCTGAGTTGCTAGCAGATCTGATGAGATTGATGGCAGCAACAGCAGAGCCATCATTCTCAGCTTGCGTGGTCAATTCGTCTCGAGTGTCGAGGTCGCAGCAGAGCTCCCAAGCACGAGCATCTCTGGAGCGACCAGTGGGCATTCGGGGAATGACCGGCTCATTGGGACGAACGATAGATGGTAAGTTGTCGAAAGCTACAGCACTCTGGCTTCTCTGTAGCATCATTGGCTTTCTTGGGATGGGTATGGGTCCGGAAGATGAAGTTGGACGAGGTGCAGATTTGTGGGGTGGAGAGGGTCCGGTCTTGATTTCGGCCTTACCATCAAGAGAGAATGACAATCGTACATGAGAGGAGGGTTGGGTAATACTGGAGACGATTCGCTCGGGGCATGAAGCTGGCTGGCTTGGATTGGAACTAAAGCAAGTCAGCAGCGTGTATGTACTAGAGATGAAAGTGCTTACATAGGCGGAGTTGCGAAGAAGGGCATTTGGGTTGTCTCTGGGGTGGAGAATGAGCTGTTGACAGAGTTCCACCGGTTCGCGAGATACCCAGGAGTTGATGAGAATGACTTCATGGCATTCTCAGGTCCTGAAAAAGAGCTGTTTCCCGCAGGCGAAGCTCCAGATGAGGATTGTCGCTCAAGGAGCGGTGGAAGGGAAATGGTGGCTCCATTGGCAACTTCAACAGCCAAGCTCTTCACGGAGACTTCGGCGCGTTCCTCGGTAGGTTGTATGATAGGGTTCTCCATCTCAATTGGGCTGGCTTCAGTTGTCTCCTGGCTATTGTTCCTCTCCTGCTCAGATCCTGGCATGTTTTCGTCCATACTCTGGCTGCTACCAAATGACATTCCTGACACGGGGTCCGAAGGCAATGCTGCCATACTTCCTAGTCCAAAAGCTGCTATCTCGTGTGGTAGAAGGGGGCGAGACTTTCTTCGATTAATCTGGCGTCTGTTCTGGAACCAAATCTATAGAGATCCATCAGTAACTGAAAGTTTTTCTGACGCGTCCCACCGCGTCTCGTACTCGAATTCCTGACCTGTACTTCTTTTTCGTTCAAAGATACTTGCTTCACAATTTCGGCACGCGCGGCTTTGTTAGGCTTCGGGTTCTGTTTATATTCGTTCTCGAGGTATGCTTGGTCCTTGGGACTGGATGGGATTGTTAGCGGAGCTCTTCTGAATGACGTCCAATTTCAATTGCTAGTATATGCCCGATTTACGCAGCATATACAAGCAGGCGGATTAATAGACAAGTAGAAATGGAGGCGGGGACGAGTGTAGAAATTTCTTCGCACCTAGTCCTCTTCCGCTTCTGTTTACCGTCCGCCTTTCCTCCATTTTCCCCCGAACCCTCTTGACTTCCAGCAGAAAACCCAGGCTGATCCAAAGACGTGTCAAAATCACCCTCGCCTGAACTCGAATCTGATCGTATACCAGCTTCGATGGCAGGGCCGGTAGAAGAGGAGCGGAGTGGAGGTAAAGTCGCGTCACTCATCGTTGAGGATATTCATAATATATCTAGTTGTGGAAGGGTGTATTTCTGTAAAGAAGAATATCTCCTAAAAATTCAAGCAGTTTTTGGGTGCGGCAGGCCCAATTGATGTTGGGATATGAAGATGGGGATTCGCGGTTCATATGGTTAAGTCGCGTGTGTCAGGCCGCTGTAGACGTGACGTGCAGCCGAAGAAAACCGGGGCCTTCCCAGAAGGGCAACTACAAAATATTGACTTAGGCGCGTATCAACCAACACAACAACACATATAAATGTGGAAATTTGGAATGAAAATGTTTCTGAAGTAGCTTTATTTCAAACTAGTTTTTACCTTCGACGTATTTTCAACTCTATTTACTTCTCATGTTATGTAAACATTATACATAATTATTTATAAATTCATAATTTTCATTTCCCATCATCTCCCATCCCTTTGACTGTTCCGCTCGTCACGACTTCGGAACATAGACCGCGGCCAATGTGGCCGCTACGCTGCTGCTCGAAGACATGCTTGAACTGGTCGGCGAGGGTAGAGCAACGAATGGCTCCGTATGAGTCGCATTCGCAAGCCCGGAGCTTGAATAGTTGGCCGAGAGTCTCAAGTCTCCATCGGCCAGATCTAGGTCAAGAAGAACTCTTCGGAACATTTCGAGGGATGCTTCTGGTTGATAAAATGGTACTTCATGTCCGGCCTGTGCAGACCATTAGCCTTTCACAGGTTCATTCACCGACACTCTTTGGAGGGTGTCAACTCACCTCATAGATACGAACGAATGAGAAGTTTCCAAACTGACGAACTTCACCGTATTCGGTATTGTCCACCATGAAAGGAGCATACCCAGCAGCTGCGAATTCTGCAGAATGAGTGTAATTGACAGCCAATGAGATGGCCTGGCCTCCAAACCAATTGCAGATATAATCCGCATCTCCATAATAAAGGTTCACACGGAGTCCGTTGTCCAAAAGCATCTCAAGATCTTCAAGGAAATTGGGATACACAAAGTCTCCCGTCTGTTGGAAGGCATAGTAGACATCAAGATTTGTCTCGGAGTAGTTGAGATTGACACCGAGGGCCTCTTGGGTCGAGGCCATATTCAGGAAGTCCGCGAAGTAGGTTGGAGGAGTCGGGTCGTTGTATGGGTGACGAATGTCGTAGACTCCGCGGCCTCCGTAGGAATAGTACACGCCTTCCACATTATCTCGACACATATCCTCTGCTTCTGTGCAAATGGCGTAGTCTGCGAGTTGGGTTCTGTTCGTTGCGCGACAACCTGCGACTTGTTGCAGGCAGCCATTGAGCATATATCTAGAAATTGATCAGACAAAATATTTGGGTTGGGGAAAGTTATTGAGATTCACGAACGTTGCAAATTTTGCATAGTTGTAGACTTTCAGATATCAGCGATTTTGAAGTCCCATGATTACAAATCCTTCTTACCAGTATCATTGTAAGCCCTAATTCCATACGTGTCTGCCAGATGTTAGTTTTGCATGGTACTGCAAGCCCATTTGTCTCGTAACAACTTACTGTTAACCGCAAACTCTGGGTAGCTGTCACAATTGTCAGCAGAGTATTGTGGCAGCACTCGAGACGGTAATCACTCACTATGGCGCTTGAATGTATTCGTCAATAATCCCGTTTCCAACACCTAGGGAGTTGAAGTTCAATTGGATCCCTTGAGTTGTTCCGTTCGCAATCATCTGGTTCTGCTCGTAAAAGTAATTGTAGAATGCTTTCAAATTCGAGTCAGCTCAATTCAGCAAGGCCTTTCCATTGAAAGAAAGTCGAACCTGGTCCATAGTGACCGCCATATGACTCTGTCCACAGATTGAACTCCCTGGAGGTGATTTCTGAATCCAATTGAGGGAGTCCGCCAAGGAAACCCTGCAGAACGTGCCATGCTGCAACCGCAGCAAGCTCTGTCGTGTCGAGTGCAGTAGCATTGATCACAGGGTATCTGCCCTGTACGCCTGCGAAAGAAGCGTTTTCATATACGCCCGTGACTGAGCCTCTGTTAGCAATGACCCAGAATATGTCCAGCTGCAGAGAACACATCCTACACTGGAAGAACCCTACGAAGGCGCCCGTCTAGTTGAATAGACTCACCTGAATTCAGACTTCCCTCGCCCTCACTTCCATAACTAAATCCCACTCCCAAAGGCTGTGACAAAAATAGTAAGTTCGATACTTCGTTCCAGGAATACGGGTTGACTTGGGTCGTGAGGTTCGCGGTAACATTGCAAGGACCGAGCTCTATTGTAAATTAGTATCTGTTATCTCAAAGTAAGCACTGGAGTAGCTCCTTACCTTCGAACAATCCGATCATAGAATCAGATCCTGGCCCACCATTCAGCCACAACGTAATTGGCGCCTCTTTCGGGTTTTTTCTGGCTTCAAAAAACCAGAAGAAAGTGTGTGCATTTTCCTGTGGTAACTGATGTCAGCCAAGAAGTCTAAATCTGCGGAGATCCATACATCTAAGTCGATGTAACCCGAGTACGAGTTGACCCCAGGAGTAGTCTCGCAGATGCCTTCCTTGCCCGGCTCCTTGTACCTAATTGTAATATTCTGAGGAGTAGTAATTGTTTGGACGCCTGTAGCATTCGCAGGAGCTTGTCGAGCAAGCTTTGGACTGTAGTTCGATCGTGCTTGGAGGTTTGGCTGTGTATACTTGACAGCATTGGCAACTGCGAACAGTTCAAAGGTGGCGAGTGAGAACAGCATGGCGAAAGCCCTTATGGAATCCAAGGAGAGCAAATACGTGAATGGAAAAGATCGCACAGAATCGGGAAATTTTCAAACGCAGCTCAAGTGATGGACTTCGCTGGAAGATTCTCAACACCGAACTCCAGAGGGGAGCTCAACGTTCTATAGCTTCAGACAGTTGCTCTTTATCCAGAAATAAAAAAGCGGGGAGCTATAATAGTGGGTTACCCTTTTATTTCGCATTCGCTCGTAGTCGGTGTAAGCAAATGTTACGCGGAAGCAAAATGTGAGCTAATGCGAAATAAAGGACGAACTGACTATTAAAATGTTACATGCCATGAGCTCTCAAGCTCTAGGCAAGCATGCTTAGCTTGGTCTTGACTGCAGCACAGCTGGGGAGCTTCCGGATACATGCTTCTGTCTGCAGATCAAATGACGAAAAGAAAGACTTTTGTGTGAATCGTATCGACAAGGTTGTAAACGATGCAAACCGGGACTACTGGTTCGCCGATAAGGAGATCTATAAGTTCGGATAGGTCAGGAACGGTGAAGAATGTAGGGTTAGAAAGAATTCGGAAGGTCCTTGAAGACTTGGAGGGATATTCTATGCCGGGACAAGGATAGCGCTGTCCCGGTAGGTTTACCAAGACATTTTGTTGCCTTAGAAACTCAACAGCGCTCAGATAGATTGTCATCGACGACAGTCCTCTATTTCTGGAAGGGAGATCAAGCCTCCTGAGCCTTTCCATGCTCGTGTCCTGCCTACCAGGTCCAGGAAGGACGAAGCTAAGCATGAAGCACTGTGAGAAAACACAGCTTTCAGTTACTTGACTTCAGGGAGAAGTAGCAGGTAAAGGGATCTGAATGGTCTAAAGTGGGGGACAGATGATAGATCATACGAGAGATAGAGGCGTGTGGGCCAACCTGGACTATCGATGAGGGGTAGATTCAAGAACGAGGTTCAAATTGAGTCGAGCTTCCTCGCGGGGTTAGCGTGAGACCGGCAAATCATTGTTCAAAAAGCTGCCACGGAAGAGGCGTTCCACACCACCAGCCTCTGGATTAATAGAAATTACTTTTAAACGGCAATATATTTAGAAGGTGCTGGAGTATATCTTTACGGTGAGTCAGTAATCAGTCAGTCCACCCACGGTTCAATCCAAAGCATCTTCAAATCGTCCCACATGACTCCTCTTCAATTGATCTGGAATGTCAAAGGAATTCAGGCTTTTTATGTCTAGCTACATAGGGCTGCTGAATCGCTGCATTATCGATCTTGGATTCATCGATGCCTCAAAGTGGTTGTTCACCGCTCATAATTGTTCCCATCTCCCACAATCAAATGCCCATAAACGCATGAGATGTATCGCCGCCCGGAAAAGAGCGAGTCCTTGCCATCTGCCTCTATCTGCGAGACCGATGAACCCAAATGCAAGATCGCCGAAAAAATAAACTTTCTAAGATGCTCCTAAGAAGTGACTGCGGACTGTCTTAAGAAACGAGCTCTTTACAAGTCGGCGTCATCCTCGTCAGGCAGAGGCATCTGGGCAGCATCGTGCATCTCCTTCTGGTATTGCTCGAGAAGGGCTTGGTCAACGGTGGCGGTTGGAGGTGCGAGGGCGGGAGCGGCGACAAATTCCTTTTGAACGGTTAGCTTAGAAGCGGGGCCGGTGTGAGTTAGTGAAGACTTACAAGAGTTGGGTTTCCAACGAGCTTGCGGGCCAACCAGAGGAAGGGCTTCTCGAAGTTGTAGTTGGACTTGGCGGAAATATCGTAGTATTGGAGGTTCTTCTTTCGGTGGAAGGTGATCGTCTTTGCCTTGACCTTTCTCTCCTTAACATCGACCTTGTTACCAGTCAAAACGATGGGAATGTTCTCGCAGACACGGACCAAGTCACCTGGAACCAAAGTAAGCATTGAGCTAAAGGTGAAGCAGAATACAGTAATACTCACGGTGCCAGTTGGGAACGTTCTTATAAGTGATACGAGAGGTGACATCAAACATGATGATGCCACACTGGCCGTTGATGTAGTAGCCGTCACGAAGACCACCGAACTTCTCTTGTCCTGCGGTATCCCAGACATCGAATTGGATGTTGCCCAAGTTCTACAATCTGTTAGTGAAGCTTTATAAATCGAAGATTCGGATTTGCCTACCGTACTAAAGCCCAACGGGTGGACCTCGACGCCAAGTGTTGCAATATACTTCTTCTCAAACTCACCAGTCAAGTGGCGCTTGACGAAGGTGGTCTATGTAGATATTAGTATCCGATCCAGGTCCATATGCTCCACCGCGGTGGAATGGAGGCAGAATCTAGTTCCAGCAAGCCCAGAAGTAGCAGCGCACCCGTAGAGCAGAGTATACACACCTTTCCGGTTCCTCCATCGCCGACAAGCACAAGCTTGAAGGTAGGAACGTTGGTCGCAGCTTCAGCCATGGTTGTTGATGCGATCGCAAGGTTGAAGTTTAGGTAAACAGAAGCTGAGCAAGATTCTCAAGGCTGCGATAAAGTAGTCAGCGCTGGTAAAAGTAAAGTCTGTAGGTCTAGGAATGACGCAGTTGTGTTTTATGTGGCAACGGAAGGTGCCTTACCCTCTGCTGTATTTTCGTTGTGGACGTGGGGAGATGTGATTTGGTCACTCTAGAAGTTGCGAGGATGTTTATGATGCGGGAAGGCGGTGGAAAAATTCGCTAAGAAATTGTGGCACGTGACGGCAGATCCTCCAAGTTCTGGACGATCTTTGGCATTCTTCTGAAGAAAAGCACGGATAGATTTCTTGAATTTTCTTTCAAGTACATTACAAACTTATCTTCCTCTTCATACATTCAGGTAGTGTAGTCGCTGTTTGGCCTTCTACTACAGGCATTCTGGTAGACCATGGCAACGCAAATACGCTTTAACCTTTATTCCCGCCATTTCTCAGCATCACGGTTTTACAAAGTCCTACAGATGGTGCGGAAATTGATCGTTTTGCTCATTTTTGCGGGTTTATTTCTCAAATATTCCTGAAAATATTTTACAGGCTTTTCTCAGCCTGAACGCCTTCCATGGAACACCAGCGCAGTAAAAATGGCTCGATAAGCCTCGTCATCAACCAGGACTAGATTTCCGTCATAGAGGCAATATATGGCAGCCAAGAAGGCCTCTACCACCCCAGTTCCGGCGAGGCGTGAGGATGAGCTGTAGCTCAAGCCTCCGTTGAGCACCACTTTGGGGCCGAGAGATCTTGACCAAAATATTTCGCTGTGGGCAATTAGTTCAGAGCCAGAGCTTTTGCGATGGTAATAGAGAGACCTACATCCTCATTTCCTTGTGTACACTCTCCGACCCTCTTGAGACCGTCATGATTCGAGATATCCACATATCCGAAGTTTCTGATCTCATCTCCAGCCTTCAGGCCTGCAGTCTCGGCCGGGCTACCTGCAACAACGCTGTTGACTTTCGCAAAAGGTGGACCCGAAGGTGCTGGAGGTATGCTTGAGGAAGATGGCGAAGTTGTGTCAGGCAGAGTGCCGTTTGTCATAGCCTCATCCGTTTCTCCCGCCTCTGCCAGTTTCGCAAAGTGCTCGTGGAGGTATTTCTCGATAACATTCATGAGATCCTTATGGTCGTTTCGGAGGTATATGATACGGGATCTCGTTGTCCGGACTCGGGAAATGTTAGTAAAGTCTCGCAGATGCAGAGCGCGGAGATCTTACTTTGCGCAACGTCCAGGTCTGCTCGAGGAAATCCATCGGGCGTGATGAGTCTCGTATTCATATCAACTCCATGCTAAGAATCGTCAGCCGGTGTGTGTGTGGCATGTACGCAGATGCGCCCACAGATTCCAGAACACTGCCCAAAGCCCTCAACTCAGCTTCGATATTGTCTTTCTTGGATTGTAGCTGTGCAAAGCTCAACCCACTGTGGCCATTAGTATTCGCTGGCGCAGACGTTGGTCCCGAGGGAACCGTTGGTGCGTGTAGGTTCTCCATACTCGTAAAGAGCGGTAGTCCCATCTCTTGATGTGCAGGACGTAAGATATTCTGTGGCAATCTTTGGTAATTCAGCCTTGCATTTCTCAAGGCTGTCGAGCTGACGTCGCGGGGTAGCTGACTAAGCGCACGAGCTCCCTTCATGCTGATCCACTGAAACTTTCACATCCTACAAGTGATGAATTAATTGGGAGATATCTTTTAATCTAAAGATTTTAATACGTCCTCCACTCAAAAATCCCATAAAGTTGACTAAATTTGTTTCTCTAATTTGATATCTTCCTGCCTTCGTCCGCCAATGTCTCATTTAAAACTTTCTTCATCCGCAAATATATCATAGTTCAAAAGTGCTTTAATCAGGAAGCTATTTAGTACCGGAGTTCGTGGCCATGTCGAGCTAGGCTCACACATTCTCACTCAACTCCTCAAAGTTCGAAATACCTCCAGTCCGGCTCTGAAGTCTGCTTGAGGGTAACTATTTCAATCATCATCATGCCTGAGCTGGTGGATCTCGCAACACTGAACGCAGAGGAGACTCGTCGGTGGATCTACAATGTCGGCTTGGTTCACATAGACTTCGAGCCGGTACAGAAAGAGCAGATTGCAGGAAAATGGCGCGCCAATGGAGAAATGTTGGAGAAACTCACTCATGAGGGGCTTCTGGTACACTTCGGCGTCGCTGGCACATTCGTACATTTGGCTATTGAAGAAGATACTCTCAAAAGGTTGCTGTAAATGGGTATCATCAAGTGCTGATAAGGAATTCTGGCGGACTTCCACGGACTCCTCCATGGCTCTATCGAACGAATGCAGTACTCCATGAAACATCAACAGATCCACAACAGAACACTTCACCCAGCAGCTTGAATCCTGGAACTGTTACTCAAGTACTCAATCATTCACAAAGCGCTTTGAGCAATACGCAATGACATCCGCCAATTGAGTGTTCAAAACCATCTTCTTCAGGGATCTTTTCGCTGTTCCCTCTTCGTTACACCGCCCTCGTCTGCCTTCTTCTCATCATAACGATCACAAAACGGAAGAATCTTAGTGATGGCGTTCCGTGATTGAAGTATGTACTGGCTGGAGAAGACATCGTCTATACACTATGGTAGAAGAAATAGGCACAAATTTAGTGAAGGCGCTGTAGCATTGCTCCTTGTAGGTTCTTGCCATAGCATCTTTCAATTGAGTCTCGCTTGGAATCTTCCCACTTGGGAAAGAGCCTCTGCGAATCGGTCCCTTCAACCAGCATCAGAGATTGACTCTACCCTCGCTCCTTCCTCCTCTACCACACTAAGCATCTTTAAAAATTTTAGTCAGGCTGTTTTGAATCTTCTTTCTTCTCTCTTGTACATCTTGGTCTCTCTCATCCCCGTTCATATCTTGCATAGCATTATATGATGCTGTAATCAGATCTCGCTCTATCACAAGAGCAGATCTTTCTTGAACTTTTGGTGGAATTTTGTATTGCATTTCTTGGTTTCAACTCTCATCATGACATTCTCCGATCCTGCTGTCCGCGAAAGCGCAGCATCTTTTGGACTTGCAACCCCATCCGGTTCCCGTCGCAATTCCGTGCATATTCTCCGAAAGACAAGTTGGAGAACACCGATTCCACTGCCGTCAAGTCAGAAAGTCCCAACGAACGCCTCAAAAGAAGACATCTTCGATGAAGTTGAGCTCGGCAGTGGCAATCGATCCCCAGGAACCGACAGCAACAAGGACTGGAACACTTTGGATAACATAGCAGCATTAGGATTGTCATTCAATGCCGACGATATTCAGAATGAAAACAGCCCTCGACGTGACCGATTCTCATTGGACGACCTCGAGCCGTACGGGAACCATTCGTTGCCCTTGGAAGAAGACCGGCCCTTCAACAAGTGGGTGAAAACCCTCCAAAGAAAAGGCACCCAAAGGCGAAATACCGTCAGCTGCAATGCAGATGATGATCTGCCCAAGGGACAAGTCGCAGACTCTCCGAACTATCAACGGCGGCCAGGTCATAAGAAGTCATCTTCCGGATCTTCATTCGGATTTGTCACTGCTGTCAAGAGTGCGAGCATAAGTCTCGCGAGCTTCAGTGTTGCGCCACGGTCAAGGAGAACTGGCGTATCTTCACGACATCAGAGAACCGATCGGAGCAGCAAGGCCTCTAATGGTGGACGCCTCTCCGAAGATAGCTCCTTCATCGGAAGAAGTGCTGTTATTGACCAAGCCGTCACTAACCGTCTTCTCCAACGTCGTCGAGTACTCGAAGAGCTGATCCACACTGAAGAAAGCTACGTGGCTGACGTAAAATTTCTCATGAACGTATGCAATTCATCATATCCATAACAAAACGCTTCGCTAACACCAATAGGTTTATGTGACACTCTTGGCGTCGGTACCAAGTCTGCCTTTGAACTTGCGAGCATCAATCAACCGGAACCTCAACGAAATCGTGGAGCTCCACGAAGAACTCCTTGGCGAACTTCATCGAGCTGTGCCTCATTCCGAATACACACAGCCCAACCTAGTTGAGACAAATGCTCCTCCAGTGTCTCATGGTCACCACAGATGGAGAAGCCTCGATGCCGTTGCCGAGCCTAAGAAGGATACATCCTGGCTACAAAAGATTCCAGGCTTGACCGCGGAGCCAAAGGTAGCAGCCAAAGTTGCAAAAGTTTTTGGTAGAAAGGTCTGTACCTTTTGCTCCCGTATCTGATCAATTCACTTCCTTACTGACATTTTCTCTCCACAGATGAGTCGCTTCTTCATATACGAGGAATACGGCGCCAAATATGAGTTGATGCTCAAAGACGTAGCTTCTGCATACAGGACTATTCCTCAATGGAACGTCTACCAGAAGGGTCTCGAAGCACTAGCTTCATCCCTGGCCTCGCTCAATAACCAACATGACAACTCCAAGAAAGCACTAACAGTTGGAGACTTGTTGGTGAAGGTACTCTACTCAACTCTTCCACTTTACTTCTGCTAAATTGTGAATAGCCCATTCAGCGAGTTTGCAAATATCCACTCCTCTTTGCAGAGCTCTTGAAACAGACACCAGTCTGTGACTGCCCAGACTCTCACATGGAGATTGAGAATGTCCTCATCAGACTTCGAGAAGCAACAACAGAGATCAACCGAGCAACCGACGATCCTCGCGTGAAAGCTATACTGGAGAAGACCTGGATCTTGCAAGACCGTCTAGTGTTCTCTAATATGGTTTGATAAACAGATAATTTCGGCATACCAGACTAGGCTGACCACCATTTCTAGCCCGATATTCGCTCGAAGAACTCCATTCGTGCGCTTGGACATGTCCACGTTTGCGGTGTTCTACATGTCTTGTGGCAGGCCAAAGAAGGTGTTAATGGGCAATACATGATCTGTCTTCTCTATCGCGACTTCTTGCTACTGGCCTCTGCATCCAAGATAGACCAAGTGTATACGGTTCAGGCTTGTATCGGATTGAGCGAGATTGGCGTCGAAGAGGTAGATAACGGGAGAGGTATTGGTTTCCCTTCAGGCGGACATTCTTCTTTTGGCCGCTCCTAACTGACCAAAACTCTAGGCCTTCAATGTCATACGGCTCCATTCTCATGGAAGCTGGTTTTTGAGTATGATCATCAGCTGTTTGAAATCACGATGAGCGCTTGCTCTCCCAAGGAGGAATTCGAATGGCGCACTAGACTA
Organism: Cairneyella variabilis; assembly: GCA_001625345.1. Lineage (NCBI taxonomy): Eukaryota > Fungi > Ascomycota > Leotiomycetes > Helotiales > Cairneyella > Cairneyella variabilis. The sequence goes on along the minus strand of AYLM01000182.1, from coordinate 101,048 downwards.
GCAGGTCATTCTCGTAAAGAGGTGCTTGACGCAGGAGAGCAGGCATTATTCACATCATTATCATTGGACATCAAACCAATGGGAACGATTTTTGGAAAGCCTGGTAAACAACTCGATGGACTTTCCCTTTTCAAGTTTGTAATTACAAAGATCACTAAGCAGGTACTGACTCTTCTAGGCACTGTCGCCAGAAGAATTTCGATACATAGAGCAACAACAGTAGGCCCGATGTCAGGGCTGTATCAAGTCATCATCAAAAACACAAACGCATTCAAAGAACCGGCATCGTCCACATCGATCAATAGATCACAGTCCCTTCTCACAACAAACCGCATCCCTGTACTCGCCCCTTCAAGAATTGAACGCATTCGACTCGAGGGTCTTCTCGCCGACGTATGGACTCGCGAGGTACTCCCCTTTCCAGCTATGTCCGGCAAGCCTCGAAGCGAGCATCCTGTTCGAGCATCGGCAAGCTCAATGATGCGCAAGCTTAGCGTTGCAAGCATCGCCAGCAACTTCACCAAACGATCAGGAAGTATGGCGAGTTTGCACAGGACTGCCGAGGATGACGAGCCTGTGGAGATCGAAATACCGAAGGGTACACCAGTTCGAATCGAGCAGCAATCAAGCGACACAATCACGCTACCCGACTTTGAGGAGCTCAACAAATCCCGCTTATCCGTCATCCAAGACGGGAAAGAGAACTACAACTCAAGCGACCCATTCGAGAACCTCCCAGCCTTGCCACGTGGAGCTAATGGCAGCCCGGCAAGCACGATTCGCAGACCGGCTACGCTGAAAGTCAAGACTAGCTGGCGCCATGAGGGACAGAGGATTATTACGCCGCCATTGAGAACTTCGAGCGCGAATAGCGTTCAGCAGAGTAGGCTGACCCCTCTACCGACGGTTACTGCTGATGGGCTGCTGCTTGAGGAGACGGAAAATGCCCAACAAGTTACGAGTATACCGGTTTCAACAGCGCCAACAGCGGGAAAGCCGGGCAAGAAGACGAAAGGGATGGGAAGGGGTAGGGGTGTGGTTGTGGAGGGGATAAGGAATTTCTTTCGTTGATTGGGGTGAGGAGAGTGATGGAGGTGCAGTTGTGCTGGTATTGATACTGCTTGACTGCCACTGGTTGTGCATAATCGAGTGTGTCGATTGACGCCTTGAGTTGTTGGAATGGATGGGCGGGTGGATTGTATGACTCTATGATATGCTGATAGGAATGTATTATAAACAGCAAGGTCTCACTTGATGAAGCTTTGCTTAAGAGAGACAAAGTTTCCCTACCCCAGATTTCATAAACCATGATAGATTGACTTTGGCTTATTGCGGACCCAAGTGGGTTCACACGTTTTTGACATTAAATAGTTTCCAGAAACTCTATCATGATCCACTCTGCAACCTGTGCCCTTCGACCACAGGCTGCGAGTTTTGGTAGCCGCCAGTGTAACGCAAATCTGGTAGGTTTGCTGTGCCGCATACCAACAGAGATCACCAAATAGCTCCCGCAGCTCAGCTGTCAGGTCCAACAGCACTACAGAAGCCTCCGATTGCTGTGCCGTACACCTGCGAAGATCAACGAATAGATCTGACAGATGTTGGCTTCGGATACTGGGCCGACCCGTGGGGTCGGTTTGGGTTGGGGGCTTAAATTGGAGTGCAGTTGATGGGTTGTGCTGGCGCTGTGGCTGCGGATTGCGGATTGCGTTTTGGGAAGCGCTGGTACTATAGCTAGATAATCTAGGCCATGAGAGGTTCAACTGAAGGGAATCTGTTGGTGATGGGGATATATTAGGAATTGTGAGGAAAGGGCCATAAGAAGGAACGGTTGCGTCCACGGTTTTCATGGGATTGGTTCTCTCGCTCCGTTCGTGTTCGTTCCATTTTGGGGTGCGATTACTTGATGAAAACGAAGGCCAAGATCATCAAATATGATTATGACCCATGTAATCTATTGGATGCACGACCAAAATCCGGTGAAATGGACGCAAGGCCACATCTTTTGGAAAGAGCTTGGCGTTGGTGATAGATTGCTGCGATGCAAGAGACTGATCGCTGCGACCCGAGCGGCCGCCGTCGCTAACAGATTCCCCTCAATTGGGTCCCTTCAGTGACCTTATCGTTGACCGAGGATATACTTAGACTTCGCAAGCCGAAAATACTTGTTCTCGAACCCGGCGCACTCCAATCGTTGGATGGAGAGGTCATGCACTCGTGACGTGAATGGTGAATGGAGAGGGTTCTCCCCTGCGATGCGCTGCGCGACGGTTGAAAGATGCATACTGTACGGTACGGTGTAAGACTTTCCCGGCGCTGCCCCGCCCTCTCATGCACGTGGTGAGGATCTATTTTCTGCTCGCCCAATGAGCGGGCGCGTAGAACCGCTCCAGGCTGACGAGAGGCTGAAAATAGCTGCCGCACTCGCAATTGTGGCTTCTAAGCCTCGCATGCCGAGATGTGCGACGTGCAAGAGGTGCAAGATGTGCAGAAATGCAAAGCAGCATCACAATCACGATATGTCATCACAGTCAACTATCGATTGTGATAGTGATGACGACGAGAAGAGAAGAAGAGAAGAAGAGACCACGCCGCAGCGGTGACGCTTTGATTGCGCACATCAAGCCCATTCTTAAGTCGCAGTGAGCCCGGATGTGGAGGTGCTCGAGATGCATTATTGCTCGAGATCCAGGCACATCACACACGTGCCTCTCTTCTTCTTTTCTTCTGCTTCCGGACGGGAGTCAGCACTGCATTGCGGGACGAATGCTTGGTAAGGTGACTGACAGACAACTTGTCTGGTCTGATGAGCACTTCAGACGCCATCCGGTCTTGAGTGGTTTGAACTTTTCATGTTCCTTGATGGATGAGAGAGGTCGGCCGCAATCTTTCCGACTCGCTTGACTGGAGGGCACGGCTCGTGGCACACTGGCACACTGGCACCACCAAGCCGAAAGGTAAATACGAAGAAGCTCAGACGACAGATGAAGGATGCGCAAATGGTGCGAACGGCGAAAATAAAGGGCGTGCTGCCTCGAGCATTTGATCTGATAAAATAATGGGTGTTTCGATCATGCATTGGTTGCCGGGGCCACTGATGCGCTCGAGGGTTATCTAATCTTCTCTGACAATCTTGGTTTGAGAGAACCCAGATCAAACAGCTCGGTGTCTTGGGCCTCGTCTCAACCCCTTCCATTTTTATCAGATGGCAGCTGCCCTTGCATCAGATGCATCTAATCGGATTAGATGGGACTCAAAGATCAATGCGATCAAGATTGACAGTCTCATAAACGCGGAGCGGAATGGATGTTGTAACTGCTGCTGTTTGTGAAGGCGTTGATCGAACGGATGATTTGAGTTTGCATGCCTGACAATGCCTGGCCAGAGAACCGGGCGAGCTGCGAAGGGCTCTGGGGCGAGTCTGCAAACCGCCTAGCTTTAGTGAATGCCTGTCTGTCGGTTGCTCGGCTCCGCAGATGGCCCACCCCTGTTACGCGCCCGCCGGCTGCCCCTCGCCCAATCAGGCCCTGTAAATGCCATGTTCTTCCACTGCAGCCGCCAACCACACTCGATGGCCCGTAAGTCGCATCTGTTCCCTCACAGCAAAGTGTGTCCGCGATAGGCCGAGAGACCTTGATGCCCTGATCGATTGGATCTCTCAGGGAATTGCCCTGACTGCTGTCGTACCACAACAGCTCTTTTTGCTGCTCCCGCGCTGGCGGCATGTGCCCTGCATCAACGTGCATGTCCAGACTTCCCCCGAGGCGGAGACTTTACGCATTGAGCGGTCACGAAGAACATGGCCATAGCAAGCCTCGAGCCACAGAGACCAGGAGCATTGCAAGTGCATTTACCCTGGTCCTGCAAGGTCTGCAAATCAGTAGTTAGTTTAAGCATGTTCAGTCTAAGTTCCCCCCACTGCCCTGTCCTTCCTTAAACTTGGGATCCCGCATCATCTAGGAGATCCATTACCGCCGCCTCCTCTTTCCGTAACATCAAAACTCCCAAGACGTCTCAACTCGAAGATCCTACACAACCCTACACCTAAACCAGGCACAGATAATCTAGCAAACACATCAGATAACACCGGATCGGACGAGGGCCGTCGAAAGCTTGACACAACGGCTCCACATGCTCCATTGCAACCCATAACCGGCGAGAGCAAGTCCTAGTACAACTCGTACGCTGCCCTGCTCCTTGAACCTGCCTCCTCTGTCACCGTTTCCGCCGCTCGGATGTCCGCTGTCATAGAAGATCAGATAACCAGTTTATGGTCTGTTCCAATTTCGAAAACACACCATCGTCATCCCAAGCCGCATCTGAGTCTGAGCCGCAGGACCCGGTCTGATACACGAGGAAGATCCCAAGTGGATCCCCTTCTCAAGCCCAGTGACTTGGATCCTGGTGCTCTAGAAGAGCGAAGAAGATATAGACTCTACCCCCGCTGGTCGCTGAGTTTACAGCCTCTTCCTCGAAGGTAGCAGCGCTGTGCACTCTCGTCGTCGATAGTTCCGTTCTTTCAACCATCGCCAACTACCTTCATTCTCTCCCGTCCGCAGGCCCGGATACCTTTTGACCTGCTACCGTTTGCTTCCGTTTTTTTGGACTCTAGTACGATCTTTTAATCCTCGTCTTCGATTCAACGTATCTGTACATTCTTTGGAAGAGGGACGTTATTTGGGAAGAATATCTTGGAATCGACAGAAGAAGAGCAACGCTAAGACGACATAATGGGCAAGCTTATCAAGAACCACTGGGCTCGTCTCATTGTGCTCACTGCTGCTATTTGTACGACTCCAAACCAACCCTGCCGTCCCAACAGAAATATACTAACGATATACACAGACCAAATAGCAGCAGCCGTAGAAGGCTTTTTCTGGCCCAAGATCTTCTGGGATTTCCTCACCAAGAATCTCGACGTCGCCGTCAAGCCGCTCCCCATCCTGCAAATTATCAACCTGGTCCTCGGTATCTTCATGTTTGCGTGGGAGTGGCCGCTCGGCTTCCTGGCTGGCACCTCGATCCACAGGAGTATCGAGGCGAGACTCGTCATGTTGCCTATGACGGCTTTGGCTGCCGCGCTCCTTTACCAGGCAACTAACCCGGCGATCTATTATACGATTGCGTTGGGGGTGTACTTTTGGGCTTATAGTGAGGGAGAGGTATGTTTGATGATTGTGTGGATGACAAGGAGGATTTGTACTAACGTGTTTGAAAGGTTGTTTGTGGACAGCCATGGTCACTCCCTTCCCGACCTCGACCTGGCAAGGTCTAGACGACTGCCCAGCTTCCAGTGCAGATGCCGCAACGATATTCTATCGTTTCTTTCCTGGTGGATCATCTCTTCCCTCACTTCCACTAGGTTTGAAGGAGGAGGATGCTGGCATACATGCAAAGAACGACTTGTACACGTACATATTTGAGATGAGAAGAGAGGATGTAGCATCAGCGACGGCGCTTATTGTTTTGATTTATATTCTGCTGCCTCTGTGAGGAGGGGGCAAGACGGATGGATAGACTACGCTTGACAGTCTGGTAGTGGGTGAGGGGGAAGGGAGAGATGTTGGTGTGGGTTCGTCGTTGGCCCAAGTCGTGTTGCGTTTTGCGTATCGATGTCAAGTAATGGTCAATCAATGTGTGGATCCTTCCGTAATAGTACTTTTTTCTTCTTCTTTTGTTTTGTTTTGTATTGTTGGGTCGGGAGTTGGTGATATATGAGTGTGTACGTCGGTTTTCCCCAGCAGATTGACCTTGTGCACGCTGGCAGGCACTCGTATGACGAGAAATCGTGACAGTGAGAGGAGGATTGGTGGTTGCCTTTTTCGTATCCTCGGCATTTATTGGTGTCGTCCTGAAAGAAGATGTGGTCAAACTACAGATTTTTGTCTCTTGATTGCCGTGGAGTCCGAAGCAAAGAAGCTTCTCTTAGGCAACCCTGTGCGCAGACCAACTTTTCTTCGCACCTCGACTTGCGCGACAAGACAACTCAATCTCAGCAATGGCCTCGGTGCCTTCAATTTGTTTCCAGGATTTGGCTTTCGAATGTTTCTTGGGCTCACGAGTCGTGAAATGAGGTTGAGATCCGGATTCAGTCCGCTGTTACGAGTGTGGTTTCATCACGAGGCTCGGGCTTCCTCACCTCACCGCAATAGCATCACCTCACAAAAATTTCACTTAGCAATATTCTCACTTCGGTAATTGAAAAGGGGCTGCGACATTGCGATTTACTTCTTTAATTCATCGCAGAGGATCTGATAGCTAGGTAGATGCCATCGTCCATCAAGAGGTTCATCATTCGTCATTCCCTTTCCTGCCACCCACGCACGCCTTCATGCATTCAAATGACAGCCAAATTTGCAAGAAATCATCCTGCTCATACCATCCCTAACATGCAGGTATGAGTTGAGAAGGAAGAAGCATTTAGTGGGCAATACGGGCACCCATGCTGTCGTTCTTGGTGCTTGATCTCTCAGAGTCCTGGTGTTGATTGTTAGCGTGCATTTAAGGGAAGATATATGGGATTGCGAGCCTGAGTCTCCTGCAGGTTTCCCTTCTCTAGGATCTGCTTGATCACCTCCTCGTCATTGTGTGTACCAAACTCGTTCTCGAGAGTCGCCTTCGACGCGCCGTCGAATGTGCCTTGTGCACCATGCCTATACCGACAACATGTTAGCGATCTGTTAAACTCGAACCGTACCACAAAACATAACATCATCTTCCATCTGGACGATTGATCGACAGGACCCGGAGGGATTGAGGCGGACTGTGCCCCGCCATGCAAGTACGGATATACAAGTGAGGGGTAAACATGAATAACGCAAACGAACGTACTTGTGGGTGACGAAGATCTTGAATGAGCTGACAACTTGTGCCAGGGGGATGGTCCGATCAGTCTTCCATTCTCTCGCAGACTTCGCATCGTCGACAAAGACGACGAAGTCCTCGTCCTTGCCCTTGTAGTGGACCTTGGTCTGTGGAGCCTCGCCGCGAGCCATGTTTGCTGTGTTGTATGAAGTGCGGGGTAGAAGATTGAGTGTATTTGGGTTGAAGTCGTAGAATCGTAGATGGGGTATCTCAAGTTGTGTTTTGATTCGGCTTGGATGGTATTCACAAGTGTGAAATTGGAAGAAGAGGTCTGGTTTTGTAGCTCAAAGTGCTGATCATGCAGTAAGGTGATCTTGCGGGTTCCTGGCGTGCTTAGTACCCGCTCGACGTCATTGAGCAGGGACCTGGCTCACGCGACAGCAGAAGGTGGACCGTTTTCCTCAGTTTTTACTTATTTCACTGTCTGGGCGGGGATATTTGCAGAGCATATGCTTGTGTTAATTGGGCTGTGCTTGATTGAGGTTTGTTTCGGGCTGGTGAGGCTCGACAGTTGTCTTGGTTCGAGGTGGATGTACGTCATGTGTCTAGGATTTGGGAAATGCGGGATACAGAGTTGGAGGTCAAAGCTTTGGACAACTCATCTTTATGGAAATGGAAGGTGTTGGATGTGCCTCATTTATGCTATTTGATCGTCATAACATATCAGGTAGTAGGTAGCTAGGTATAGGTTTCCTCTTGCAAAGTTTCGAAGACTTTCTCTGCTTTACCTTAAGCATCTATTTGCTTCAAAGGTTTGGTCTCGTCCGGCTTGGTTTGCCTTGCCGCGTTTGCTGAATGAATGGTAGCATAGTAAAGATGGCGAGGTCCTTTTTTGGTAGCGAGTCTGATGTTTACCTGCCCGTCTGCAATTGCATTTGCCATACAGGTCGGAACAATCCATGTGCGAATATGCCCAAAATTGCCTCAAGTGTCCACCAGGAACTCTTCCTGCCAGAAACCGATGATATCTTCAGCCGCAGCTGGTGTTTGTGACAACCACTCGCGAATGCCTTGCTGACCCTGGGGTGTCGTTGCCGCTTGGGCAAGATCCGGTAAGCTGTGGCAGACATCGCTCAAGACGTTCCTAGCATGCTCAGGCATAGGCGGGTTGGTCGAGCAGTACGGCAGCAGAGCTGCTGCGGCACCAATCCGAGGAGCAGCAACAGAATTTCTTGTAGTGACAAGTTGGCGTTGGAATTTGAAGAGTGTCTCAAGCAGAGAAGAGAGGGTGGCCAGTGGAAGTAAGGGCATCTCGAGGTTCGCTACAAGGCTGTGTAGACTTAGCTCTGCAATTGGGAGACAGGGAAAGAGGTGTTCCTACCTGGCTTGGAGATTCATGAAGGCAATGGTTCCGTTGTTGTTGGACACCTTCTCATTGAGGAGAAAGATAATCCCAACTTGAACACCGCCGTAAGAATGGTAAAGTCTTTGGATTCGAGGCATTGTAGCGGTAGAGCCTTGCATGTCTGCAGAAGAAAGCAAGAGCAAGCGAAAGAATTGTTTCTGTTCCATGTCATTGCTTTGCGGCAATGGGATGGCTAAGTCATGAGTTTTGAGGTCGTTCTCTGCCGTGCTTGTTAGCCTGCTCAGAGTGCATCCCATTCGGATACTTACCCTTCCATCTTGGGTTCTCCTGAGCGAGGAGGGTGGAAGGAACAGTACTCCATTCGCTTCTACTCCTCAAAGAGGAGCAGAACATGCTTGGAAGAATCTGATAATTGCAATTCAAGAGAGGGAGGAGGATCGTTCTCAGTGCAATAAATTCTGGGCTTCCTGGTACTTGGTGCCGAAAGGTATGGGAAATTGCATAAAACAAACGAGATACACAGTAGCAGCGGCTTCGAGATTTTATTGTATGTAGAGTTGAATGTACATGTTGAGGGGAGTTCAAGAACTTGAACCACCAACACTCGAGGCTAGCCCATTTCCGCGAAGCGAGACCTACGTCTTCGTGACGAGGAGTTCGCGGTAACAACTCTGCTGGCCCTGGTCTATTCATCTGATCCTAGAAGAAACTCTTGAATTCTGAAGACTTCACCGTCTCTGGCTTTTCCCACGCCGAACGCCTGTATTTTGCAGGAATTACCGGTCCTTCCCAAGGGTTGACCGCCCGAATGTCTGATATTGAGCTTTCATGCCGCACTCAGAAGCTTATTCTTCCCACTACTGGCTCTTCGCATTTCCTCCAATGCCTGCTCCAATGTCTCTACTCGGGTCTTTTGCTCCTTCTCAGCTTCTTCCAGATCTTTCTCCCGCATGTCCAACTCCTTCAGCTTTTCATTAAGCTCCGCGATCTTCTCGGCATTTTTGTCTGGCTTGCCCGTCGTCCTTATGTACTCGTATAATATCAAGGCACCTGCAACTAGAAGGATAAACGAGTCTCCTATAACATCAGCAAAAAGATCCACGGCTTTGGCTTCTGGCAATGGCCGAAACTTCCGTTTCCATACGCTCTTGGATGCCTCGTTCGGGTGTTCCTTTCCCCTTGCCGCGTTCTTCTCCCTTTGTGCCAATTCATGCCGCATTTGTTCTTCCGTCAGGACCTTAGGTGCTTCTGCCTTTTCTCTGGCACGCTTCTCGGCGGCGGTATCTCGAAGTAATGCGACTGACACTCGCATGTTTATCTGATGCATGGATTGCCCGTATCTCGCAGCGATGGATCGGAACTTCGGGTGGTCATGGGCTTGAGCTTTGATGTAATTCTGTAGCAGTCAGCTTTGGTTCTGAATACCCAGATAGGAGACCTACAGCGCCATATTTGGAGATGTGCCTCACGAACAGAGCCGCGAACTTGAATAGTGGTAAAGGAACCATGCTGGAGGTTTAGGCAGCGTGGTGGTTTGGATAGGGGAAGCAATGCTATTCAAAAAAGACTGTCTAGTAGACCATCATCAAAACATTATAATAATCGTCTGGCGACTATTCCTTGTACATTCAGCAATTCGAGATTTAGTTGCCCAATTGTTACACGCAATTGCCTGCCCGAGTGCCTGGAGGTCGCGATGCAATGCGGCACTAAAGTTTGCTCGCTAAACCCCCGAGACCGAGATGTCATGGAATTGAAGTAATTCTAATATATGGGATACACCTATACTTCTACGTGGGAAGAAAGATACGAATCTCGCAGACACCCTAAAATTAATTGAAAGAAAATTTCCAAGTGATTGCCGTCTTTTTTGAGCTCCCAAGATCGGAGTCCTCGATTGGGTAAGCGCGGGGTTTGTTGCTGTACCAACCGCGACTTCCTGTTTGGACTAAGATGAGGTCGCAAAACCAAATGAACATTTCCTGAGCAGAAGTCCGCGACTTTCACGACGACAACCCTCCACCGTCGACGGCCCATATTGCGTTCGACTCTGATGTTTGAGCAGTCGACGCCGCCCTCCTGAAGAATTAAATAAACATTGGAAACTGTGCATGTCAACACTGTAAGTTCAATCATTTTTCTACCTGTATCGATCTTGGTGATCTCGAATCACGAGATGGGGGATATGCCTTGGGAAACACCTGAATACTGGATGGAAAGACAGCCTTCAACCACACCAATATTTATCGAGGAACTACGCAGAAGAAGACGATCCAGCTTTTCACAGGACATCGCCGACGCACCAATTTTGCTCCATCACGGTTCAGGCTCTCTTCGCGACTCCGAGCGTTGGTTCGACGAGCTGCACTACGTCCGAACCTTTCGAGCCAGAGAACCAATTCCTAACGAAACTCTTGAAACCCTTGGGCGCATTCTTTGTCAAGCTCTAGGAGTTCCAAAGGACTGCAATAGACGCCTCTTATACGGGGAAAGCCACGCCTTTGTATTCTTTACTAATCTTCGAACGATACAGGTTTACTGCTACCACAATCACTTCGAGAGATACCCGATTTACCAGCTGCTTGCAGCAGAGAACGAACACCTCTATAAACTCGCCATCCGTGCGAAGACTCAATCCTATCACGAGGCCACAGAAAATCTGTTCACCAAGGCACAAAACTTCCTTGTTTGGGAGTGCATATACCCGGAGGGCATCAATATGGAGGCTCTGTCGCCTAGAGATGCCAATGCTCATATCCGAGCCAAGCAATCAGCCCCAAAATCTAAAGCTCCTGCTACAACTGCTAAATTGTTGGACAAGAAGGAGAAAGATCATCCACCCCCTCCTCCAGAGGTAGTCTATGAACCTCCCAGCGAATCTCAAAAGAATGGTGTCAAATATGAGACAGGACGGCTACTTGGTAGAGGTGGATTCGCGATATGCTATGAAGGAACTCATTCCAAGAGCAGGCAAAAGTATGCCTTGAAGATTGTGAAGAGTCAGATGGGCTCGAAGAAAATGGAGCAAAAAGTAAACACTCCTACTCGTATGCACCCCGTTGTAACTGACGCCCTTTTTAGTTTCAAACAGAGCTTCAGATTCATTCTAAGATGAAGCATGCCAACATTGTCCAGTTCCACCGTGCCTTCACCTACAACAAGTGTACTTATATCGTACTGGAGCTTTGTCAAGGTGGATCCCTTATGGATGTGGTCAAGAAGCGGAAATATGTCACTGAACCAGAGACCCGATTCTGGACTGTTCAGATGACGGGAGCTATCAAGTACATGCACTCGAAGGGAATCATCCACCGAGATCTCAAGATGGGAAACATATTCTTGGACAGGGACTTGAACATCAAGATTGGAGACTTTGGTCTCGCTGCACTGCTTATGTCGGGCAAGGACTGGCAAAATCATCGGCGTACAACTCTGTGTGGCACACCAAATTATATTGCGCCTGAGATATTGTCGAAAGACAACCCCGGACACGACCATGCAGTTGATATCTGGAGCCTGGGAATTATCATGTAAGCATTGGCCTTGACCTTACTGTGGATCAAGCTAACGAGTACAGCTTTGCGTTACTCACGGGAAAGCCTCCGTTCCAGTCGACAACTCAAGACGAAATCTATCGTAGAGCCAGAGAGCGCGACTACGACTGGCCGAAGCTCGATACCTCCGAGAATTACATCTCGCAAGAGACGAAGGATCTAGTTTCGGAACTCCTTCAAACTCCCGAGAAGAGACCTGATCCCGATACCATCGTGCAACATCCTTTTTTTACCTGCGGATGGATCCCCGAGGCCGAAGAGATGACTGCGTCGCTTCTCGAAAAGCACCCGGAGCCAAACCAATTTCTATCAGTTGGTCTTCGAGGTGGTAGAAAGAATGTCATAGCTCGAAACCTGAAGAAGCTGTGCATTCAGTGTGAGGTTGGCCCGTGGAACCCGATTCCTCGGCAGTATACGAGCACATACCGTGAAGTTGCAGATGAGAAAAAGGCCGGACTGACTCCAGCTGTACCTCTACCAAACAATGTTGTCTATCGTCCATTCTCTGAATGGCTGCAGGAACAAGCCAGAAAATTGAAGGCTGGCGGAGAAGACGCCTTGAAAGCAGCACGTGCTGTTGAACCTGTTGTCTCCGATCCACCTGTTTATGTTGTTAAAGGTCCGCCCAAATCCAAGCCAGCGCCACAGAGTTTTGCAGCACAGCAACGGGAAAGACCGCAGGCTTCCACTTTAAATGCCGCGGGTAGAACAGCTCAAGAAGATCAAGAAAATCCGATCATCTACGACTTCGGCCACCCCACATCTGGACCTTCCTTCCGACGTGTCAGATCTGAGCCTCAAATTGAACCTCGTCTTAAGGAGCCGGTTGATCATGTAGAAGGTCGACTTGGGGCAGATTTGGTGCACCAGTTGAACGTTGCCGAGGCTGAAAGAAGATCACACGATGAAGAAGTACCCACCATATCGCTCCAAGTTTCCGCCTCGATGTTCAGCTCTAAGGAGAAATTAGAAGTGCTACCAAATACAGGACCTGACCACGTTCTCCAGTGTCTCCGTCGTCTACTGAAAGAGTTGGAACGAGCCCTCAATAGCCGAACAACAGCAATCGAGACCAAGTCACCCAGGACAAATCCTACTATTGTCGTCAAGTGGGTTGACTACACAAACAAGTTTGGGCTCGGCTATATCCTCAGCAACGGCAGTGTTGGGTGCATTTTCAAGGCTTCACCAGCTGATCCAAATGATCTCAACCAAGGCTATATTCCACCTTCTTGCGTAGTCGTTCGCAATGCCGAGCTCCACTTGCAAATGCGAACCAAGAAGAATTATGTAGACCGGGGACAGATCCTGCCTATTTCCGGTGCGAATGTTGAGTTCTTCGAAAACATGGGAGAGAAGGGTGTCTATTGTGGTAAAGTCAGCCCCCGAAATTATAAGGTTGAGGCGGGTCCAAATGGCGAGATTGGCAAGCTTAGTCGAGGAGTCGATAAGTTTGATGATCGAAAGAGAGAAAAGATTATCCTCTGGAAGAAGTTTGCGAACTACATGGTTGCCTTTGGCAGAGATGAGGACTTTCCCCATGATGATGCTCTTGTCCGCCGGAACGAGCCGGTCGCTGCTGGCAATGTCGTGACTTTCTATCAAAGATGGGGTGACGTTGGTTGCTGGCACTTCAACGATGGCCATTTTCAGGTAAGGATACTCTTCTTGTGGCTGAACCCAGCTCTGACATTTCTCAGTTCAACTTCCCTGATCATACGAAGGTTATCATCTCCGCAGATGGTACTTGGTGCGATTTCTATCACCTTCCTCTCGAAGCCGCCCGCGACCTCTCAGTTAAAGGCAAACTTCCGGCGTCAGCCCTAGACGACCGCCGCCAGCTCTCCTATCCACTCCAGACCCTGCTCAACTTTATGGCCAAGCCTTCCCGCGCCGGAAGCACAGCTACCAACCGCAAGCGCCCTGAAATCGATCCCATGATTCAAGGCATTCCTCAGGCCAATGACTTCCGCAAGAAGATCGAGTTCATTAGATCGGTTGTGAAGGAATGGGTAGACAACGGTGGCCTTGGAAATTGCAACATGGATCCAGACAAGAGACTGCGCTGGCTCGGATCGAGAGAGCTGGTGAACGTCAAGGTCCCTTATAAGTCAGTGTGGGTCACGGTCGGTGCTCGAGGTGGCGATGACAGACGAGTTGCGTGGTTCAATCCTCAAACTCCCGCGAAGATTCTTCAGGACATCGAGTGAAAAGACACCGTCCTCCCTCGCCACCCTTTCATTTACGTTCACTTGGCTCATCAATCTAGAGCGGTTGCTCGAGGTGAACAACAACGCATCACAGGTGTGGGGTGCGAATTAGTTTATTGCAAGTATTACATTCAAGCATGTTTTTTATCAGAATTGAAGCTTTTCACGGAGTTGTGGGAACAGAGGCGTCTTCTTCGGCAGAGGGTCTCATGTACGAAGTTATGCAAGCATAGCGAGCGCGTTTTGGCGCAGGAGGCGTATCCTAATTGCTTTCTTTTCCTTCCTTTACTAACGAATTACGGCTGGATGGATTGCTTCCTATTGCGAGAGACAGTCATACTGTGCCGAGCTCGAGCTCTTGCGGGGAGCGTGGCAGCAGCGCTACTACGACGGTTTGCTCAGGAGAAAGTTGATCTCTCTGGCTCGCTTGCTTATTTTCAGATTAGGCTAGTATGAGGGGTTGCGGAGTTGGAGAGTACCTAGCTTTTTCTCGAACGTTATGATCAACAAATTTGATAATTAAAAATTGCGGCCCTTGATACGTGCTTCACTTTCGTGAATGAATTTCTGTGTGACCAAATATTTAGTACCTGCATACTCCGCATATTGATACAACTGCTAACACCTTTAACTTAGATCAAGGAAAGTCAGAAGAAACCTAAAACTCTGTTGTACATTTCAAGATACGTTACAGAAAGAGCCTATCTGTTGCCGTAGAGACTCGATTGGAAAGTACTGGCTGCGAATTTCGGCGATATTTGGCTAGTTGATACTTGGAACCTGGAAGTCGCCCGTTCATTGTAGCTGATGTTTTGGAAACACAGAGTTCTCTCAGATGCCGAGTCACCATGACGGAGGATCTGCTTTATGACAAAGAGCGAGAATTGCTACATTCAAGATGAGCAAAGTCCGAAATGCTTGGGAACTCAGCGACATTGAACTGTTGAAAGGTCCTCACTCCAAATCAATCTTCTCCTCGCCTCCTTAGCCATCACCTGAAAAAGACGACCTTGCTCAAGCATTTCCCTGGTCAAATTCACAAGCGGTTGTTGACTGGAAAGCGAGCTCCGGGATTCAGATGGCAGGTCTTCAGTTGTGTTTTGCGAGGGTCAAAAACTTTGGAGCCGCGAGGTCCAATGCAACACCCAAAGGCTTCAGCTATTCTCGTAGAAACATGGAAGGAGGGCCAGGTCCCTTTTGTTCTCTCCTCTCGAGATCGTTAGCTTGTACGCATACTTCCACTCTCTCTTTTACGATAAAATCCTCCCAACACCTTTCTTTAGCTCCCCTTCGCTCAGCATGCTCGCCGCCTTTGCTCGCGTGCGAAGTTCTTTGAGCTTGGTTGTCGATTAAACCAACCCTGTCAGGAGGCTACAAAATCATGACAAGAACTTTTAGAGGATTGTGCTGAGCAACTCCTCTTCCGGTTTCGTGTACTTCCTAATAGCGAGAGCTCGGTTTTTGGTCAGCTCTGGTCCTCCGTGTTATTTATCGAGTTGTTTGGGTGTGGAGGCCAAAGTTATCCAAGAACACCACAAGTTGATCAGCAATCGCATGTTTACCACATTCAATCGCTTAACAAATATGTGAATGCGAGCCAATTCGATTGGCAAACGGTTTTTTCACCTCAAAAGTGGTCAAAATCCATCATTGTCTGCTTCCATCTGCCTCAAAAGGATGGCTTCAATTGGCTCGCTTCTTGGCGAAAAGAATACCAAAATCAAAGGGGACACTCTTTCAGGTCTAAAACTGAAATAACTTCCTTAATTTTTGTCGTAAAAGGAAGTCAGTAGGCTTAAAAGATTCGCCTTACTTAGAATTTTAAACCTATGGGAGGAATTAGCATTTAAATATAAACTCGAAAGTTGATTTTTGGACTTTAATGAAAGATACTGCGAAATCTTACACGACTTATTCACTATCTCTACCAATTTTTGTGCCAAATGTACGCAACTTAAGGGAATAAGAGAACTAGACTCTAAGATTGTTTCTGCGACTTTATTCACTAAATTTTGAATTATTGTTGTGAAATTATAAGCAATTTCATTTTGAAATGGGTATCCTTTTTAAATTGGTGTCATTTTCACGAAATTCAGCTCCATCCCATCACTTTCGCATAGCCTGTATCTCCTGTTGAGACCCATCATCCTTCAGTAGGTACCTAGATAGAGATCAAATCTGGAGAAAGTCCAAGCTTCTCAGATTTCTTTGCCCCATGAGTTCCTTTAAGAATGATTCCCAAGACTTCATTGAATCAAGCTACAGAGTTGGAATTCGTTAACGCCTTTCAATGACAACAGCTACGGAAAGGTACCTGCTCCTCCCCATTGCGTTTCCTTTCCGCTAAGCTCCATTTCCTTTCAGCACCTCCAAAGAACCTCTATGAAAAAGCCAGACTCTCGGACCATACACCTGTCAACTTACTCACCAGCTACTGCTCTTACTTATCTTTAGATGACTTGCACAGACGAAAACACACATATAGCAGCTCTGGTCATAAGAACTGGACTTTGCGCCTCCTATATGCTCCTCTACTTCTCATCTCTACGCTTCCCTAGGTGTTACTCGTTGGACCTGATCTGATAGTTTCTGCTTATGGATTGCGACTCCATGAGATGCTTTGATGGGAGATTGATATTCGACAATAGGTGAGGTTTCAAAACTTTCCATAGCTGCTCCAAGAGATACTTAGCGATCAAGCCTTGTTAGCAAACACGAAGCCCTTAGATGTGATTATCTGGCTGAAAAGTGCTCGAGCCATACATGTTTGTGAGTCGAGTCGTTGGTGGATGAAGACATTTTTGCGCTGCTGTGAGATTACTTGAACTCAGCCCGAGGACATCTTCTAGTCAAAGTAGTCTTCGCTTGAATGGACCTGTATCTTTGTCGATGAGCCCGAAAATAATGCAGGCAGATCACACTCGCTAATCACATTAAGCACTCAACGAAACAGTATTTTAATATGTTTTGGTTCTTGGAATTGATTCTGTGTTCTCTTCTCCCCTCATCAACTGTATGCAAGCATGCTCATGAATCATGATACGAAGTAAAAGAACCACCACCCGCCACCCACCAGCACAGATATGACATCAAGCCCAGCCCAGCACAGAAAGTAGCAGCAGTCCCGCAAAGCAAAACTATCCACAAGTCGTCATCAATCATCATTTCCAGGGCACCGCACACTCCATCCAAGCAAAGCAGCAACACAAAGCACTAATGAGGAACAAACCCATTATGACTGATACAACAAAGGCACAAACAGCAGCAGACCTATTCCAGGCAAGCATAAAGACTCGAACAGTAAACTCAAACAATCATCAAAAACGCCATGCCCTTGCCAGATCATATGCTTGAAAGCTCTCTCAGACGCCAAGTTTTATGCAGGAACGATGGTACAGCGATACGTACGAATCCTCTTCATCATTTACAATCCAGAGACTTTGCGCGAAGAACTGCTGACGCTGCCTACTCTTCCACTGGTCTTGCGAACACCACTCTCTTTTCGGTCACGAAGGCTGCCATCAGATCGCTTAGGGCTTCCTCGGACTTTGCCAAGTGTGCTTGAACCACTGCCCGACTTCACGGCGCCTGGAGTCTTTGGTCTGGAACCAGAGCCGATGTTCTCAATATCATTGCTGCTATCGTTATCGATGGTATAGATGGTCGTGGTGGTTTGGCTGATGCTTCGGTGGCCGGGCGATCGTGATGATTTGCGGCTGCTTCTCATTCGAAACTGAATCTCGTCCTCTCCATCGGGGTCACCAACCGAAGAACGATGAATGGAGATCATCTCAGTCTCTCGCTGAATTGTATGCTCGTCATCTGTGGTTGTGTATGAAGAGACGTGGCGACCATAAGGATGATGTCGGTCAGCAGCTCTACTCGTCTTTCGTGGCTGGCCAGGAGTTGGAGCTGGGAGGCAGTCTTCTTGAACGCCAATGCTGTGGCGTTGGTCATTGTCAACTTCTCCAAGTGGTGATCGTCGGCTTCCGTTTGGAGGTGTTGCAATTTGCCCGTTGAGCTGGTATGGTTTCGACCTCGTGGGCGTGCTTGGTGCCATGTTGGCGTACTTCTCCTTCATCTTAATCTCGAACTGCTCCTCCAACCACCATTCTCTAAAGGTTCCTTGGTTCAAGTGCAGCCAGTGTTGTTGAGGTCCAACGACCATGCCAGGACGCATAAATCGCATGAAGGCAATAATCTCGTTGGCAGTGAAGCCATAGCGATAGATCAAGTAAGCTCCAATCAAGCAACCAGTTCTCCCAAGACCTGCTTTGCAGTGCACAGCAATCCCACGCTTCTTGACAGTGATCATCTCATGCGCCAAGGTAATGAATTTTCGGACAGTGCTCAAAGCTGGGCAAGTTCCATCATCGAAGATCATGTCCAGATGCTCAATGCCTAGAGCTGTAAAGAATGATGGCGAGTATAATTCCGAGTTCAAGCGAACAACGAGACCAATGTTTCGCTCTGTGAAATGCTTGAGGACGTTCTTGAAAGGCTGAGGAAGAGTTGGGTGGGCATCGACAGCTTCTAAAGTTGACGGTAGAGTGAGATACAGTGGAGAGGATGGCGATATAGGTGCGACGGGTGTGTGTTGAGGTGAGGCGAATGCCAAGAAGTCTGGAGTTAACCAGTTGAAGTCTCCTTGGTCTACACGCTCGTATCTCTCATACTCCTCCAAATCGAACTGAGGCAGAGCACAGAAGCCCTGTTCCTTTGCGCGCCAAACACCATATACAACATCTTGAACCGTGATACCATAATCTGCTTGACTGTATCCTGCATCTCGGAAGGGCATGAGAGGCGGATCGGCTTGTGCTATGGGCGCAAGTGCGAGATGTGGTGCCCATGATTGGATGAGAACCATGTAGGAAGCTAAGAGGCAGGCTGCATTTGCTCGGCCTGTTTACATACAGTTAGACTTAGTTCAAGAACAACACACACAGTCGGGACTTACTCCGCGCATCTGCTCTGCTCCAGAATACAACAGGTTTGTTCTTGTTCTCTGGAGCGCCCAGGATATCGTGAAACTGCACCGCGAACCGATACAAGTGTCCGATGTGCAATGGTCCAAAATCATGGTGGAACGCATTGTAGATCAAGCTGTCATCGATCGAGAAGTAGTACGGCTGGACACTTTGGGGCTCTAAAACTTCAGCTGGACCTGCCAATGCTCGCGCAGAACGCTTGCTTGGAGAACGGCTCTTTGGCGGGTCGGGGTATGGGAATATGGTATCGTCGTTCGGCGGGGTAGTATAGGATGCTAGATACAATCGGTCTGTGTATATTAGCCAGCTGTACGGAACGACTGGCGCTCGTAATGGGTCGGGCCGCTTGATGACGAATGCGAAAGAGTCTTCATCGTCGTCGTATGAACCAGACCAAGCCGCCAGCGCTGTATCGAGCACTGCGTTGTAGCCCACTTGACACATAATGGTACTGGATAAGGATATTGCGCTGGGAGGAGAAGGTTGCGCAGAGCAAGGGGAGAAGATGTTTTTATTTGAAGCTTACCTGGGATATACTCGATGATCTGCCCATATTTGACGGCAGGAGGCATCTTGAGAGGCGGTACACTATCGTACCAAAGAGCAGTGGTCGTGGATGCCAATTATGACACAGAAACAACAAGGCTCGTGGGTGTCGTGTGGTTTTGAGTTTCGCAGCGGTGACGGAGGACGCTGCGATTGCGTTTGTTTGTTGACCTCTATCAGTATTAAAGATATACCCTTCGTAATGAGTGAATGCGCTTGTTGACTATATGAATACTCGACAATATCGAATCAGTGATCGGGGAGAAGAGCAGAATCAATTGCAGAGGATCTTGGAGCAATAGAATGTTTGGGCTTCGAAATGAATGTGGTTGCATCTGAGGAAAGAGTGACTTAGCGTGGTTGCCGTGATGGCAACGACTCTCAGAAGAAAGCGGAAGGCTCTCGCGTAAAGTTCTACCCTCAAAACTCAGGCCGCCAAAGACGCCACCAAAGCAACAAAATAAACCCCTGAGATTTTGATTCATGCCCGGTCTCTTTTATGGTCGATAACAGATCTGATCGCCACAGAAACGCACATCATGGCCACCCAGCCAGATCTTGAGTTCCCCTGTTCACTGTACGTCTTCCATGACCTCAGGCAGATCAGTGCATACTGACCCAGAATTCCAGGACCATCGATCTCCCCCTTCCTACCGCACGTCTGGCGTCTGCTGCACTCCAAGCCCTGCGCGTCGATAAGGAGCTCTCACCCCTCGTGCGCCGATCCTTCTCCACGATCTCCTCGGCCGCCGCTTATGGGAACGGGAATCCGGTTCTGATGAACGTGGAGGAGGAGACCGTGTTGAGGACGGAGTACAAGGCGACTACGAACAGGATGTTGAGGGTTGCAGTCAATGGGTTTATGGAGAGCCTGAGTGTGGTGCTTGGGGTCATGGAAGAGCTAGACGTCGATGTTCTGGGTGCAGACTTGGTCAAGGAATAAGAGGACCCTTGGAACGAACATTCATTGTGAGGCTCGTTGGACCATGGTCAACCACTCACCTGCCCTGCACGTTCCCTGAGCTCAAAAGATATCTGCAGGAGGTACCTCCGTTCTTCGCAGAGGTTAGGCTCAGGACACGGGGAAATCATGTCCCTGGATCTTGATTGGTTCAGTATCCAGGGCCTCTCGGTTATGTCCCTCGTGGCAACTTGAACCTCACAATTGGTGGACTTTGGGACCATCGAGCAACTGCATACTCGGGTCGGCACTTACTCTAGCTTCCGGCTTTTTCATGACTGCATCTGCTAGATCTGCAGAAGAAGGCCAGGTTCCCTGATATCTCGGGACGCTTCCTCGATTTCTCTCGAGGCTGAAGATAAGATCATTTGAGGCTCTCGTCCATTGGACGGCGGGTTGGCGCTTGTGTAAAGTTCCAGGTACAATTAATCAATGCAGGGACAAGTAACGGACTTTCGCTAGGTCAGGCAGCTCGTCGTCTTGCCTACAATCTTGAAGTGATGACTTTTGTGCATTATATTGAAAGTTTTGCTGAGATATATTTCCTCATAAGTCTTTATTTACAACTCTCAGAACACTTCCATTCAACAAAGCCTCCTTTCCAGTCCAAATACAGTTGCGTGACCTCCAATGATTGCGGCTAATACTGCAAATCAATATGAAAGCTAATGACATAGCTAATGCCCACTCCCCAGCGCCTATCATTATCTAAGATAACCTCCGATGTTTATTCGTTACGACATGCACAGGTATCGTATACTCCGAACTCCAAAAAAATCCACCAGCAAAATCAAATGCCCTGCCTCCCAAGGGCCCCGATACGATTTCCGCCTGACCCTCCACATTATACCGCTTCCTTGAGCTTCTGCTCAGCTACCTCAGCTCTTTTCGTCTGATCTGCCAAGTCTTTCTTAAGTTGCTTAATGTACTCAATGGCTTGTTCCACCGTGCTAGCTTTGCTGTTCGCACTCTGAGAACTGCCTTTTCCGTTTGTCGTTGTTTCGTTGTTATCAGCTGCGTCGCCACTTCCGCTCTTTTCTCCACCGCTATCTTTAGCCTGACCTCGAGGCAAGAGAGTTGCAATCTCCTGTAGTGCAGAGTTGATTCGATTTCGTCTGCCCTGCTCCGCGATCTTGTGAGACGTTCGTTTTGAGGTTAAGTTCGTTGACAGCTCGGTAGGATATGACACTCCTGGAAGATGTGTTCCTTCCAAAATATTTTGGTAGTTTGACTTAGATGCCAATAAGAGTGAAGCCGTATCCTCCGACACCTTGCCACCTCCGGGAAGGAGTGGTTTTATGCTGGGTGAGATTCTTGGCAGTAGCATTGGCGAAGCAAGAACCGAGCTGCTAGACCTCTTTTTTGAACTTCGGACAGCAGCAGGTGTTGTTTTTCGACTTGTGCCGTTCGTCATATTGCTTCCATTCATAGCATCAATTTGAGGGCTCTGGCTTGCGGAAACGGTCGATCTTGGTCGAGCGAACGCTGGTGAAGGTAGAGGTTGGAATCCAGTCTTCGCACTCGCTGAGCCCAGTGTGGGCGTGACTTGACCATCTGACTGGGTATCGATCCGGGGTAGTGGCGGTTTTGCGGTGGTAGCTGCTTCTGGTAGAGCAAATCCGTCCATACCTGGATCATCAACATCCATATGTTGACTGCTCGCTGGTTGGGCACCTCCTTGCGGCGAAGCTGCAAGTCTCATTAAAGAGGCTGGAGTAGCAGGTGATCCGAGCACCAATTGTTGTGCTCTTGCGTTCGCTGCCTTTTGGGCCTGGATGTAAGGAGACCTTCCCGCAGAGCCTGGTGGTGGAATAGGGGGTGGTGCCATATCTGACAGATGCTCTGGTGAAATTGAGCCGTTTTCCGAGTCCTCTGTGCTGGCTGTCGAACGAGAAGAGCTGGTTCCCTTGGATTGTGGCCCAGAGTCATTAGTTGGCTCCAGTATGTCTCCCAGAGCTTGGGAGGGTATAGTCGTTGAAGTCTTCTTGCTTCGTTTTGGCTTCACAATGGGCGATTGTCTAACTCCACGAGTAGTCCGGGGTTTTTGCAGAGCCTTTCTGCTTGGTTTCCGGGCAAGAATGACAGAGCTGTTTGGAGCAGATTGTGATTCCTGGTTGTTATCAACCGGCGAATTCGTTGCCCCGGTGTGACGTTGGTCGTATTGTGCAGAGGAGTGCTCATTTTGCGCATGAAGAGCTGGAGAGCTCAAAGGGCTGAAGTAAGCGCCGGGAACTGTGTATTCAGGAATGCTGAAATGCGCTTCGAGGGGTGTGACGGCCGGAGACACAAGTGGAGTGAAAGCCATCTGCGCCTGAAGTTAGTCAATTAAGATAAGAGAAAAGCGAGTAAGGACAAACCTCCTGTTCCTTTTGCGCTCGGAATCTTTCATACATGGCCTGCTGTTGAGGATCTGATTGCGGGTAGAAGTGCTGCGGAGGATTGGTTCCGTGCATCTCCATGCTGTTTGGGGTTGGTGGTATCATTCGGTTCTGTTGCTGCGAGTAAAAATTCCGCCGCTGTTCCTGCATGTGTCTTTGTTGTTGCTGCTGCCTCTGATGCTGCAAATATTGAATCTGTGCATCTAGTTCAACCAGACTCTCGTTCGAAGAATGCCCGTGGGAGAGAGGTGCCGTATGTATTGCGGGATGGCTTGTGGCCGTGGTCATCGGGATTTGCTGCTCGTGCATAGTCGTATCTCGTTGTGCAGGTCCACGCCCATGGTCCATTGTAGTATCCATTGCCTCACCCTCATCCTGATTGATCAATTGTTGCTCTTGCGCTTGCTGCGAATTGAACTCTTGAAAGTCGAATTGCAGGCTGTCGCCGAGGTTCATTTCTAGGAACTGGGAGAAGTCGTTTCCAAGATCTTGGGATCCAGACAAGGCTGGATCCTGACCGTTCCAAACCGCAGAGGAATTCATCATAATTGCTTCGGCGGGAATCTGCTGGTCATGAAAACGGGAGACGAATGTGTGGTGGTACCGCTGTGAGGGGTGAGGTTGGTCGCCTCGAAGCGGTCGAGATTGTGTCACTTGTGCGATAGGATAGAAGGCGATTGGAAAGCTTAGTCCATGTGGCTGGCAGCTTGGCGACCGCAAAATTTTGTCGCAGATTCAGGGTCTTTTGATTCCTCTTGTGAGGCAAATACGAAGGTCCTTGCTGGTGAAGAATGGGGTGAACGGAAATCGAGGTGCTCAAGTTCTCTGGAACTTGATGTAATTTTGGTGTCTGGTAGGCTTAGCGTCCACCAAAAAAAGAGGTGTAGCAGGCTGCGGGTTGGAAGTGAAGCGATTGCGGCGCCACCTCAATCATCAAAGCCTGCAGTAATTCCAAGGAGTTGCAGAGTCGCAGTGGTTTGCTGCTCAGATTATTTGCCCTTCCTCTCTCTTGACTAGGCGGTCTTTTGTGTTCGGTAGTCGCGGTTGGTCTGCTAGTATTGATGACTAGATAAATTCGAGAAACAGAAGCTCTTTGGAGAGAGGATATCAGACTAGTCAACGCAAGTTCAGCAGCTGCGCGCCATCAACCAGAGGGACGGAATAGAGCGTGCGCGCCGGGCTAGATAGCAACAGCGATAGCCGCACGGAGTTGCGAAATGAGGTGGGACGTCGATATAAATTCTTCACCGACGGAGTGGGAGGGGGTGATCCTGGGATGGCGAGACACCGGTAACACGGTCGAGAGTGGACTTTAGAGGAGACTTTCGGCCAACAGTAGCAGACCGTCGGCGAGGCGGCGATGACGAGGTAAAAGACAACAGTTGGAGATGCAGTTTTCGAGTGAGTGGATGGCGACTGTCACGGAGGATTGCGAGAGTCAGCGCTATGAGAGAGAAGGCAGCCTCGAGCTGAGTCGAGTCGTGGAGTTTCGTCAAAGAGGGGCGGATACTCGTAGTGGAGTAGTACTTCGTAGGACCAAGTACCGTGGTCGATGTCGACGTCGTTGTTCGATGGTCGATGGGTCTGATTAAAGGCTGTTGTGGTTCAAGCAGCCACTGTGAGACGAGCGATGCGCAACTTTCTTCTTTTGAAGATCTGACTCTGAAATCTCATGCGGATGATTCGTATGGCACATCTTCCACCTTATTTACTACGACGCCGGGCTCTCTGGGTTCGACGACCCACCCCAATCCCAAGCGGGTGCCAAATTACTTCTATGGCTTCGAGAGCGCGGGGGTTGATACCTTTTCGCTGGGCATGTTTTTGCACTCGCGAACACTCGGCGACTCGGAGCACCACGGCCTGATTGGCTGGCTGCGCTATTTCTGCATCAGCTGGCCGCGCTGCGATGACCAAGGAAGTCCCGCCTCGTCGTCGACGCCAAAGCGGCAGGGCGAGAGGTCTACGTTGCAAAAACTATCGGACGGAGATATTTTAATGGCAGGGCTGTGCTAATTGAAGAAAATTCGCATGGCAGAGAAGCAGAATCTGCGTTCCGAGTCCATATGCTTAGTAGGATGAAAGCAAGAACTGTACCACCCATACAGGAATAACTCAAGGCACGACGAATAACTCCTCAAGTACCTTCGTATCAGACTCAGTGCCGCTCTGTCGGCCAGCCTGGACTGCGAGGGTACTTGTGCCACCTTCCTGCCTCCCCCCACCATCTCATCCTGGATGACCTTGTACTTACTTTATCATACCGCGCTACCGTACCACCATACCGTCGCCGTCATCGCCATTGCCATGAGCCTTGAGCCTTCTGGCATGTTTGTCGACGCCTGCCTTGGCCCTTCCAATATTATTGCTGCATTGACGAGGGGCAATTCGGTGTGCCACGGCGGGGCTTGCATGAACAATGTCCGCCCGTCGCCCTCCCTGCCTCGAAAAGCTTCACCGTCTCGAACTCGAAACAGCATCAAGAACATCAACTCACTTTCTCGAAGCCCTCCGTACATTGTCTGCAACTATCTAAAGCTCCGCTTCCGCACCTAAACCTAGTCAAGAACAGACCACCGCAAGACTTGCAGAATTTCTGCAAGTCTATCCCGTACCTAGTATATTCGTGGCAATGGTCATCAGCAGCTCGCTATGCTCTCGAGAGAAAGGTAGCATTAAATATTCAAGTGGTTCTAAAACTTGATCCTTTCATATCCAAATTAATTATCTTTGAAAGCTGCTCTTGTTATGAAACCCTTCTCAAGCTCAACATCTGTCTAAAATCGAATGTTTTGGTTCCTTGATATCTGCTTTTGCAAACGTTCTATTAAAAAGCTGCCTTCTTTCTTCAACGATGTTTTCCCTGACACCCGCCTGACGATGCCCTTGGGTATCGCGGCTTTGTTCCTCGCCTGGACCCCGCTCTGATTGGCAACTTGAATGTGCTAAGACTCAGACAACTCCTCACGGTTGGCCGCCCTCCATTTTGACGTGCACGGCATTCGAAGCCGAGTAGCCGTGTCAGTGCAGCCTTGCAGGACGTACACATCTACAAGCCTGCATGAAGACAGTTTCTGGTCCAAGTACGAAGTCCCTCCTCCCTCCTCCGCCCATGCATCTGCGGTTCGGCAGGGACATGTCTTTCAGTGGAATCGGAGACATCGGCATCAAGCCTTCCTTTGGTAGAGCTCCAGAACTCGACAACTTTCTTCCTCAGCACTCCTTCTACGCCAACATCTAGGAAAGTGCAAAATCGGCATCTACCGATTCGTCTACTGGCTAGCAAAACTTTCTGCCGAGTACAGGAAAAAGAAATAGAAACTGCTTCCCCCAGCCTCTAATTTCGACTAACGGCTCTCCTCATCCAGTGGAGCTTGGCTTCGAGACTCCAGAGACATCGGCAAAAGCTAGGCCCGCAACGGATTTCGACAATGGTCTCCGCTCCAAGCCACAGCGATGGCGAGACCTGGCCCCCGTTCTAGAAGAATTCCCTTTTGGTGCTTGTTTGCAGACGCCACCGACGCCGTCAGCGGAGACATGTCCTGAAGGACGCCCATGATTCATTTGGGCGCTATGGCCATCTTGAAGTTCATGCCGTGTTGGAGGTTGCTCTTGCCAATGATATCCAAAGATCCCGTAGGGCCCGTGAATTCAACGCTCAAAATTTCAAGACTCATGTTACGGGAGGATTCCAAAAGGCCTTCCAGAAGACCTGATAATGCCACAACTTGTGGGTATTTCACGTCTGTAGAGTTTTCATGTTTGTGGTGACCTATCAGAGTGGTGTACCACCCCACGCGGTGGTTTGGGTGGAGAGGGCTTCGGTTCTGATAGACGCGAGAAACGCCTCAAAAAGCAAAGTCGCTTCGGTTGACAAGTCGACACAAACTTCAAAATGCCATTCAGTTGTCAAAGTATCTACTACTTCTTTCTTTGAAACAGCAATCGAGATTCCCAAGATGATATGATACCGCCAGTGTATTGGGACTAATTGCTTCCTTTGGCAGGTCGTTTGGCAGCGACTGCCACAGAACTTTAAAGCTTTTGATTTCAAAGAAGTCTGGAGAGGTTTAGTCATATTTTGCTTCCGCGGAACCCAATTTGCTCTTGGGATGTCTTCTAGTTTTAAGACAGTATGGTTTCTTATGCTTCCCCCAATTTTGGCTCGCACGGAAACGGAAAGCCGGCAAAGCAAAGTCTAGCTTCTACGGGAATTTGACACAAAAAACCTCGAAAGATTTTAATGCAGTGTGTGAGATCCCTGCCCAGTCTACCATGTTACTCCCTCCCCGCCCAGATAAATGTCAAATTCCTTCTAGTAGTTTCTAGAGTCTCCGCTAATTAGCCTCTAGGTTTCCAACGGGTTACTGCCTTTTCGGTAAACTGATTGACGCTCGATAACATTTATTATATCATACCACGAAGTATCTCCTTTAGGCGCCTTCTCCAGCATCTTTGCGTCTCAGATCGCCACCCTCATTAAACGAATCGATCTAATTCGAAGTGCAAAAACTCCAACCTCACTCGTTAATTTTCAAACCCTCCTTCTTATCGATGCTTTTCAAGCAGAAATGTCAGGCGATTTATCTCGACCCCTTGGCATGTTCCATATCATAGACTAGGCCTTCTTAATACCCATATGCACAATTCTCTCCCAACCCCCTCGATGGACCCAAAGTAGATGGTTCAACCAGGCCGCTTTCTGCAGCTGTGTCTCTGGAACATCACCAGCCTCAAGTCACTCTGCCTACCTCTGCACAGTGCACTTCCAATCCCTGTGACTGTTCAAGGCGCCACAACGGCAAGCCCGAAATCCCCATCTTCTCCTGCAAATACGAGTCCGGATTCGTCCCGGCTCGGTCACTTTCCACTCCCCTAATCCTCCCGAATGGACCCTGAATCCCTCCGCACCTACATTAGGCCAGCCGGACAGTCGGTAGTCGGCCGCAAATTCCACAGAAACAATTTACCCCAAAATACCACGATGAGTTGAAGGGGTCGTGTGACTCCAGTAACACATCTGTACCCTCCCGGTACTTCATTCTGCCTTTGATCAACATGGGACCAATCTGAAGGAGCTCAAGCCTCAGGCATTGTGACTCGGATTCGTCAACTCATGCGCAATTACAGCCCTACATGCACATAGAAGAATCAATAATGTCAGGAGATTACAAAGATACCTAGAGGCAATTCTAATTGGAACGAACATGAACACCTCTTCTCACTGGGCGCACCAATGCTCTATTCGTGTCAGCCACTTCAACTTGACATCTGCTGGAGGAAAAGGTGTGGACCACAGCAGGCAAGCCAAGAACAACACCAATACTCTATTTGTCAACATTTCGCGAATGCATCAACTCCCAGAACTCCTCTAGGAAGATAGCAAGTGTCCCCCACGTCCATTTCGAGGTTGATCGCATGAACGATTTCCGCATCCATCTTAGCCACACGGCACATCCTGCCATGGCTATTGAGCAGTGGCAAAATTCTACC
This sequence comes from Cairneyella variabilis, assembly GCA_001625345.1. Classification (NCBI taxonomy): domain Eukaryota; kingdom Fungi; phylum Ascomycota; class Leotiomycetes; order Helotiales; genus Cairneyella; species Cairneyella variabilis. Next base: position 72,745 of record AYLM01000182.1, on the reverse strand, counting down.
TTATCGGGCCGTGCAATCCTCCTCAGAACCTCAAAGTTTCAAACCCGATCAAACAATGCCATCTTGCACCGCCGCTGCCGTTGACATGAGATCCCGTCCCTCGCCATCCGGACCGTGCTCTGCTTGTCCCCAGACGGCAGGAGTCTCTGGGGAATTTGCATTTGCCACACTCTCACATGTACCTGCAGCAACCTAGACCCAGACATAGGCCAACAGAAGATCTTTTCTTGTCTCATAGCCACAATGCTATGACTAGTTCGGTTTGTATAAACTCAAGACGGGATTATCTACGCACCGGTTCGGGATGTTTTGCTTGCTCGCCTCAAACATACATGCTTTAGTCTAATGCAAATACTCTACCGAGGATCCGCTTCTCCACTTTGATTCCATACTCATTTCCTATCATCGTCAGGAGACAGGCTCTTGCAATGCTTCACTAAAAGCTTCACTAATATGATGTGAGCGATATGAGAGATATGCTGCTCACCCCACGGCAACTCCGATGATCTCTTAACACTCTCCCTTCAGATGCAAATATCTCAAAACCTCAGATGCAAATACTCCAGAATGCAGGATACGGGGTAGAGGTTTTGCTCCCAGCCTCGGGATCACGATCACGATTCTCATCTGCTTTACAAATCGAGATTATGAGCTTCTGCTTTTGTCTTCACTTGTCAGCTGAGTTCTTTTGCGCTGCGCGTTCGATGTCATCACTTGCTGCTTACTCGGTTTGCCAAGGAATCTGCCAGACATTACATGAAAGAGCGGGTACTGGTCACAGGCTCTCTGCGCAACTTGCCATGAGCACACCACAAGCGAGAACCCGAGGTCTCCTCGAGCGAGAAAGAGACAAAGCTGCGATTTGGCATCTGAATCCAAGGCATTCAGTGCCATACTCCCTACTTCCACGTCTTTCTTCGAACCATTAAGACTTTGGTCATTACGGCTCGCTCTACAGATAGAGGGAACGACGACTCCGTTCTGACCTTCGAGGTAAGTTACAAGCATGTAGCGACTATGCGAGCACACTCGCGAAACATTATTAGACCAGAAAAGTAAGTAAACAAAGAGATTTCCGCAACTCTCGACACTCGTTCTCTCATTGCACAACTCAGACGTCAACGTTCAACTAAACACAAAGCTCCTTCATCTGCCTACTGCTTCAAATCAGAGAATACTCGATCTTTTACTCCAGCTCCCCACCAGCGACTCTCACTTCTGCGCCATCCTGGAATCAGAACCTACATTATCATCACCTTCAATGCTCCAAACTCTCCTTGAGGCTGAACTCTTTCGGCTTATGAAGTGTCCTTGGATCAACCTGAAAGTCTCTCTAAGCAGTTGCAACCAAATCGACAAATCAATACCCAACCTTTCTGCTTACTTGGCCCCTCAACACTCTTCCCCAAGTACCACATACTCCCAGGACTCCTCTCAGCTTGTGTTGTGTTCCATCGATTACCTCAACCCTTTAGCAAAGCGGTTCTGCAAGCAAAATTCGACACAGCGGCACAGGTACCTCGAGCAGCAGAAACGAAGGCGATGGATATGAGCCAAGGTCATCAGAATGGAAACCGTGGCCACCACATCGCCTGCCTTAGCTCTGCCACTTCCAAAGACTTTAATATGCTGCGGCGGTTTCTCTGGCGCTTATTCGGGACTGCCGCTTTGCGCTGGTGCTAATGAATTGCAGTTTCTGAGCTCCTGACCACATTGACAACGTCTTCCGTCAGTTCTTGGCTTCCGATACTGCGACATGGCACATAGCACAAGCACTGGTATTTCAGATGGAAGACTGGCACTAGATGGCAGGCACATGAACAGGAACTGGGAAAGTGGATCGTCCTCTTGTTGAAGATAGAATGCATTTTACAGGTAGGTTGGCTGGCGCTAAAATTGAAAGAAATGCCATTACTTTATGTGCCTCCGTAGATGCTGCAGCTGGGAGAGGCGACTCAGTGTATGAATTTAGTAAAATTCACCTCTAGGTGAGTCATAGACTATTTGCTATGTCCTTGGCATGCTCACTACCTTGAGCCTACCAATGGTGCAGATTATTATGCCAAACTTATATTCTGTCCACTACATTGCTTATGCCAATCGTGCTTACTGTTTACCGCCTTCACTCTGTAACTCGTCCTACTTAATTCTGGTAGCCTTTTTCCTGACTTCGCTTTTTACCGCATCTATTTTGCTATTGACATTATCTCAACTCCTTTCTATTTCCTTCCTTCACCACCTCTACTCAGCCCATCGTGTCTCCAAATCCAGCAATCATTCTACTCCATCTACCACTTTCACCTCACTACTCGTCCTGCTTGATTCTGTCACTTTTCTCCGATGCTTTACCTAATGCTTCATCATTTTCATTCTGCCACTTCTACTCTTAACCACGTCCTCCACCTCACTCTCAGCTTCCCACCTTACAAACGTTCACCCGTTTTTGTTAAGTGGGAGCCTGGCTTCTCCTACGCTCCAAAGTTGAATACTCAGACGGCAACCTCAATTTCCATATTTCATTGCTTCGACTTGCAGATCTAGAACCTGCAGATGCTATAGAAGACATATTATTGAGACGAAGAGTCAGAGATGAAAATAGAGCTTTCAAAGGAATGAACAGTAGAATGAAGGCATGGAACAGGAGTTTATCAAGTAAGTTATGTACGGCAGATAATCAATATGCAAACTGAAGGCGGTGAAGCATTCCTAATTTGCTGGAAAGGACACAAAGCAGAATTAAGAGGGACAAGCAGAAAAACCGCTTTAATTGGTAGATCAGTTTGAAGATGGTGATTATCACTAAATAAAGATGGTGTGGATGACTTTAGATACAAGTTGCGGGGTGTTTGGCAGAATGAAAGGGGCAAAAGACAACAAAGGAAAGACAACGAAGTAGGCGAGTGCTAGTACTCTAAAGCAAATGTGCAGTGAAGGTACCGACGAGTAGCAGCAGTTTGGCAGAATATTACAATGAAGCAAGAGACGAGTGGCAGCTCTAGAGACATGGAGTGGTGTACCTAAAGATGAGTGGTAGCAGGTCAGCAGAATGGTGACAGTGGCATCACTCCAGAGTATGCAGGCAGAGAAGCTAACCCTAGGTACTAGAGGTAGCAACAAGTGGTAAATAGTGGACAGAATAACTCACCGCTTAGGAGGGTCTATGGGGTGAGGCTAGACACAAGTAGCAATGTTGGAAGAAAACATGGGGCGAAGGAAAAACTGGTGGAGAAAGAGCGGTAATTAGAGTCAGAAGCAGCAAAATAGAGGCAGTGAGCATGCCAAGAAATCCCTCTCCTCGACACACTTGATCGAAGGTGAAGATGACATTGAAGTGTAGTAAGAGCACAGTATCGTGTGCTCTGAGGGCTTGACTTGGCTTTCTTTGCGTCGAGTCCTGGCGTGACCTCAAGTTACCTCGCATAGCGACCCGACGTCTCGAAAGAAAGGCATTGATACCAAGAAAAGTTAGCGACAGTAAGAAATCCAAAACTCGATGGCAATAAGTGGTTATGGAAGCATCACGTCACGGCACAAGCACATCACAAACAAGGCACAACCACATGTTCTTGATGGTTACCATTCATTCATCTCCATCTTATACATCCGTCTTGCTTGGTACACCGAGACCCAAAACGGTAACCGCCACCACATTGGCACATTATATTTCACCATGCTCTTCTGTGCTATCACATCATCATCAACATCTCCTCCATCACACACGGCGGTGTCCACACCACCATCCCATATATAAACCACTAAGAGAACAAACAACGCCGTCATGCCAGCCCATATAGTTCTATCCATACAATGCTCGCATGATGCAGTGCTGATCTCGACGGAATCGGAACACACAGAAACGAGAGGTATAGAGAGAGGTATCTTGCGTCCAAGCGCACACAAAAATATAACAGAGCCAGAACAGGGGAGCCCGCGGTATCTACTTTTTGACCTGATAAGCTCCAAACAAAACTATCGTCATGTGCCTAACACCAAGATATGCAGCGAGAAATTTTCGAACACCAAAATGCAGGGACGCTGATAGTCACGAAGAGAAATAGAGGACATATATCAAGAGGGGTTCTGGGCTCGAGCCAGAAGTAGCGAGGGCGAGGGTATCATAGCTTGTTGTCTCCGCCGAGGTTCAACCAGCTCATGTCAGAAGACATTGGCTGAGGAGCTTGCCTCTGCGGTGGAGGCGGTGGGAATCGGGAGTCCGTAGGCTGCATTGTACTTCGGCCAACGGTTGGAGCATAAACGCTTTCCGAGTAATTGCTTGCAGTTGCCCATCCCTTGTTCTGAACTGGGGTCCATGCACTTTGCTCGTGAACACTGGCCGGGATGCCACTCGAGAAGGCGTCATGTCGATCATCGTTGTAGGAAGAGACTGAACTGACAGAGCCGGAACGTTCGATCTGCCCCGACATCTCTCGAGTGAACGGGAATTTGCTTGATTGGTAAGCAATGGTAGGACTTCCCGACATGACCCTATTCATCGACGGCCGTCGTTCATTGACGGTCAGGGGAGGAACCATGGCAGACATTTGGGTTATTTGACTTGGTAGTCTTTGATCCGAGTAATGAGAGTCCGAGTCCCGGTCCGAACCTTCTTCATATGTCGTTCGTTTCGACCCGAAACCCAATATGTTCATGGCACTTCCGCCAGACCAGTATCGATTCCAACCCGATGACCTTCTTGTGCTCCCTCGTCGTCCACCTTTCGTGCTTATTCGAGGCCTTACTGCTGGAGCTGCTTCTTCAGCGAAGGACACAGCTTTCTCATCCCGACTGGCGTCCGGTAAACGGGAGAATGGTTGCTCTTGTGGCATGGGTTTGCTGATCGCGGTCTTGTACTTCTTATTAAACTGACTGCTCGAGTCGCTTCCTATGCTTCCATTACCCTTATCACCGCCTCGCTTGTGACTGACACGTCCCATCAATATGGCCATTGATGAGAATGATCCTTGGGAGTTTTGCTGCTCATGACCGAAATTTCTTGCCGAACTCATTCGTGGAAGGCCCCTATCTGCAAAGTCCATCCCATTCTTCTCATCCGGAATCCCACTCGATCGTCTTTGATGACCAGCGTCGGAATACTGCCTCCTTTTCCTTCGGTACCTGAACAAAGCAAGAATAGCTATCAGTATCAGAGCGACTGCCACAATTGATCCCAGCACTGCTCCGAGGATCTTTACTGGTACAGCTGGCGTTGACGAATTTGTGCTTGCTGCTACACTTGCTGATGAAGTCGCCGTTTGAGATGAACTTGATGCTGTCGTCGATGACGCGGGAGTCCCTATGCTTTGGAGCGTTGCAGCCTCTGAGCCCAGCACTGCGGTAGCATTTGCCCAACAATTCTCCCTTGCCTTGAACATGCAGAGAACATCATTCGTATTACCGCCAGATATCACGACAAGGCCACTCTGGTCCTCCGCTAAACTGTAAGATGACCTCGTACTCGAGGGTGCCAATGTGTCGTTGTATGCTGGCCAATCCTCAACTGTTAAATTATCTCTCTTCACCCGCTTTGCTGATCTCTCCTCCAATTGAATTTCCACTTCACCATCAAGCCACCTCCTCTCATTTATCGGCGCCGCGTTTTGAACAGGGTTCCCATCACCATCAATCAGAATCGTCCGGTTTACCGAATTCGGGGACGTTGTCATGTCGAATGTGTAAAGAGTCTTACTCGCGTCGTCGCCATTTATAACAACAGACTGAATATTTGAAGTGTTGTATAAAGGTTCCGCCAGTGTGGCATTTGAATCCACCCACGACGTCGAAGGACTGAAAATCATGGCTTTCGTATTGGTGTTACTTCCTCCAATGTAAATCGCTTTGCTTTCTGTCCACTGCATTAATATAGGGTTGATGGCCGGAGGTGCAATTGCTTCAAAAGCCAAGACGGTGTATGGCTCTGATGCCTGTATCGTGAAGGTCTGTGATGACAGACTCTTGCTTCCATCCTGAGTCCCAGCATAAACCAATATCGAGTCCGAAGTATTCAAATACACGGCGCTATGGTAGAGTCTGTTTTGCGTGACAGATACCGTAGGTTTCAATGTTTCCCACGCCCCTTCACCAAACGTGAACCGCTGTAGTCCCGAGTAGTCGCTGGAATTCGATGTCCCACCGACGATGTATAGTGCCGCCGCACTCGTATTGGTCTTCGGTGTCGACTTCACGCATACACCTCCTGATACCGCAGTACCCATCGGTAGTGTTGACCATTGAGCTCCATTCGTCAACTGCAGTGACTGAAAGGCATCCTTCATATATACATAGAGAGTATTGTTGAACAACGTCGAGCATGCATCCTCTATGGGATACGCAGGAGATGGAAGATCCATCGTCGTGTTGAATAGATGCAGCCGTGAATCGAGGACCTCGTTCAATTGCGACTCTGGAGAGATTGACTGTATAGTCGTCCTTCGTATGGAGAGATTATGGCGACATAGCAGGCAGGTTCGACGAGGAGAGAATTGAGACGAGCTCCAGGAAAAGGAATAATGCTATCAAAGCGATCGAAAGCGAGTCCCAGCCTAGCAGGAGAGGTCAACTCGAAGAGGTATCCACGGCACCCAACACTTAACAAGCAAAGTATTCCCAGTCGACAATGAACGGCCTCCGTCTGATATTTTCGTTTGCAACCAGACCTGCGAGGTCCAAGTTGCTTCTCTCGAGAAGGTCGGGGTGGCTTGGTGAGGCTCAAGATGAAAAGGTCCTAGTTGCTGAAACGAATCAAGTTGAAGATGGAGTAGACCTGCAAGGTGTTTTCCGGAGAACTATTGAAACTTGCCCACGCGGCGATGCACAACCCAAAAACTACACCGCTTGCGAGGATTTCGACCTTGCCGCGGCAGAAGATATGGGAAGGAAGCTACTGCTAGAACGAAACATGAGATGGTCGAACTCCTAGAGAAAGGAGACGAAGCGAACGTCCGTCCAGGATGTACCCGCTTCGAAGGCCGCGACTGGGCGAGGGCTTGCCTGCACAGCAGATCTACAGAACAAAAGCCGAAAATTCGTTTCTGAGGCGTTCAATGCAACCAGGAGGTGCGTGGTCCTGGCGTCGGTAGGTGGCAGAATCCGGGTGTAAAGTGTCGCAGATAGAAACGAATACACTGGCACAGTCAATGTTGGCGAAGGCAACGTCCAGAACGAGAAAGAAAAAAAAAGGTCAATTGATGAGATTGGAGGAAAGGACAGGCTGGAGGCACAGTGCACGAATAGATTGGATTCTGGAAAGCTCTCTGCAGGTGGTGGGAGAGATGGTGTTGGGGTGGCCTTCGAGCAATTTCTTTTCACCCGGCGATGGGTGGATGTCGGTGGATGCCAGTGAATGGGTACGGCAAGGGTCCAAGGGTCAACAACGGGAGCAGACTAGCGCGTGCGCTGGGGGGTAGGACGATGTCTGCGTATGCCGTGGGTGGATGCTTCGTCAGTGAGCCTGCATTGGCTCTTTTGCATCAACTCAGGCAGAAAAGGAAGGTGTCGTAGTGGACCGATTGAGGCAAGAAGGAAGAGAGTGTGTGGTTGCGCGACAGGTGAGAGATGCTGCGGAAGCCAGAAGGAAGCATCCAGATTTCCAAAAGGGGAGTAGAATGAAGCCAAAAGTGTATCTCCGTGCCTGTAGAGGTTGATCTAATTATTGTTGGCGCTGTGATTCGCCCTCCGCGGCAAGAAGGGAGGACAAGACCGGCACGCTGACTACTTCTGCAGAGTGAAGTTCAGGTGTAACTACTGTGCCCGGGAGGTGCCCGTCTGTTCGCGGCGTGAGCTTGCATAGGCAAAACGTGCCTCCTTTGCTACCCATGTTGTGACTGCGAACTCTGCGGGACTAGTGGCTTCTGCGACTGTGGTGAGGGTTGAAAATAGACCCAATGTGGCTGGCGCCCTCATTTCTGCGACCACAGTGGGCTTGGTACCTTACATGGTGGCCGGGATGGCGAGGGAGGCGCTGTCGAATCACACCTCATGCCTCCATTGGGCCTGGCGCACCCAGCATGAAACACTAGCCACCGGCTCTCAGGGGTTCGTTCTGGCTTTGAAGCGAGGCGTCACCGACCACAGACTTCTGCAGCAGACTCCCAGTCACCCAAGAACTGACGGGTTGTCCCCTCGAGGAACAGCCATAGCAAGCACTTGCATATACGCACATGGCACACCGATATCGAAGCATCAACTCCCATATCATAGGCATCTCAAAAAGATAATAACATCGAGACGGCGGTGGAGAAGAAGCTTCGGTGGTGGCCGTCGGCAGCTGCTTTGCTATCGTACGGCATAGCATCGTAAATAATCTGATGAATCAGTTGTCAAAGGCCAGCATCAGGCAATTCCTGCCATTCGGTCCCGATGCTGTGCCCTCCCGACGAATGATGCCGCCCAAAAAGGAACCGGAGGCGTGATTGGCTGCACCCCAGGCGGTCGGACCAGGTCTTCACAGGCACCTCATACACTTTCACTGCGAAAAGCATCAAAGAGTCAGAGATGCATCTGTCTTTACAAGGCTGCGAGACCTGTTGCACGGCCCCAAGTCCACGAACCAGACAGCTTCTCGACAGCCCAGCCATCCACAACTCTCCGACCTGGCTGAGCACACTTGAAAACACCTGGACTGTTACGGCTCCACTCCCTTGAAAACCCCTGCACTTTGGACTGAACAGAAACATCACGATGCTTCGAAAGCTTCTTCAGTCACATTTATTTCCTCTTCCCAGCTGGCTTGCTTCCCAAACGCCAAGACGGGATTCCCATATCCATCGCGCATGCTACAAACATGATTCTCGAGCAGGTACATTACCTGGGACACCGCCAATTTTCAGCCTCCAGCAGCGGGAAACTCCACCTGCAGCAAGCATATACTTTACGTTGAATACCCAGCTGAAAGTTATGCACGTCTCCGTTCATGAGCAAGAAGCACTCCACGTACTATCGAAAGTATGCGTGCCGGTAAGCAGCAGTTGTCGAAAGCTTTTTCGAGACCTGACATACCAGATACCCTGGGATTTTTTCAACTCTCTGCGGCTCATGCTTTGTCCTCCCCGCACCTCAGAACCCAAAATAGCTTCAGATCCTGGAACTACCGGTATACTTGCAGCTTTTTCTCGTCGTATCGCTTTCGTACTCCCTGCTCACTTGAGCAATACAGAGTCATTCCTGTTCTTAACCGCTGTTATTTTACCTCAATCTCACAAAGTAATGCAAATGCCCTATACTTCAGGTCATGTGCGACCTTTTGACGTTGTCGTGGGGAATTGAAGCGCGCGCTCAGCACCATTTGATTTGAGAGCTAGCTGTTGGCGACATGTTATTGGTTCGAGCGAACCGACGATATCACAGACAAAATTTATTGAAAGCTGAGGCAAGTGCAGAGCGAATCAATCTTTCGAAATCGCGCCGTTGAAGATTTGAGGGAATATCGAGTCAGTGTCGGTGATGGCCTGCAGGGCTCAAGATCGGCCCTTCGAAGTGTAGTGACGTTTCTGCCAGTTCGTGAGCAATTCGAGATGTTTGGACGTCACGTGTTCCGTGTTCTAAAAACAATTTCACTCTCGAACGATCTTAGATTGAAGCTATGGTATTCTTCTGCTTCCGTGTCTGCTTCATTGAACTGTCGGAGTCTTCCATCCCGTGTCTTGTTCAGAAGCCAGAGTCTCATTCTACATTCGGCTCAGAAACGCCTCCGCGGCCGGTGCCGAGTGGCAAGTAGAACGTACCGTACACCGCCTTGAAAGGGATAAGTGCAATGAAGCCGTTTTGCTCAGTGCAGTCGTTTGGTATTCGGTGTGCGGCAGATAAAAAACTTGATTGTACGATCAGGGACACCGCAAATGTCAAGACTCAGTTTAAGTTCAGAGAATCGATGGAAATGTTGATCCCCCTTCCCTGACCCAGCACACTGGAACAAGATGTCATTATTGCAGTTTCTTCGGGGTCTAATCGGCATTTTGGCATTTTGGCACTTTATGTTTCTCCATTTAGACCGTGCCTCTCATCGAAGCCAAGTCAAACGTGGGAGAGATATTTGAAATGGTCGGTGATCTTCATTTCCGCCCCACCATGTATCAACATGATAGCACAGCCTACCTATTCGGACACTACTCCGACAACCGCATCTGATGATCTGATTCAGTCACTTTTTAATCATGTATGAATTTTGCTGTCGTAAAAGTGTTCGATCGCAGCACTTTTCGTCTTGCTTGTCAACAAGTCCAAGGTTTGCATGCATTCTCATACCTGCTCGATGCGGCTCTCTTCTTCCGACCTGACCTCTTTTCTTACCCATCACATCTTTCTCTTCCTGACTCGAGACACATCACATTTCAATATACGGACGAGTGAAATGGAAGTCACTATCAAAGGATCGGAATTAATTCCCTGGTCGCAGGGGTACGGCGCTTCTTCGTTGAAAGTTCTCAGTATGAAAGCCTGCCCAGACTCTAAACCTGGATATCTTTGTTGCATTACGACCATATTAGTAGATTTCTCTACTTTACGCTTCTATTCAATTTGAGTCAGTTGCTCTCATTGTTGCATGACGACGTACTCGGCCTCCTCCGTCCTTGGACATACTTTGTATCTTTGTTCAGCAACACATCCTCCTACTGCAAGATGAAACCTTTAGTTTGCTGCTTTTTGGGCAATACCAAAAGCTGCATGCCTTCTTGACTTTTTTGTGTTGCATGGTGGAGACTTTAGCATCTTTCTTCTTCACCAGAAAACCCTCACACTTGAGAGTATCTATACTCATCTCTATCTTGTCACAACACATCCTCAAAATATTCTTTCCTTTGAGCATAAGCAATAGTATAGCTTTAACTGTGCGTGTAAGGTCGATCTTGAGGTGCGCCGCAGTGACTTCCAGCTGAGCTTTAGTGCTGCAGCCAAAAGTGGAAGATGCCCTATCCTCAATCGACGATCTACGTTTTTGCATTTATTGGTGATACCGCTCCTAAATCGCCCCCAAGCGCAGCTCACAGATCGGTCTCCAAAGTCATCTTCGCCAAGACTGGCTGAATTCACAGAGTACACCACGCTCCATAAGCTCAGGAATCTCCTGGAGGAAATCCAAGATCGGACGTGGAATTTTGTTGCCAACTTCTAGGTTCCTGCCCCGTCTAGCTCCCAGCTCCATTGTTCCATTTTCTGTTGTCAATATCAGGGCTGTTGTCAGGCTCACCAACTTTCTCTATCCTTACTTTCAGAAGCTGACCCAAAGACACCGTTAACTAGCTGATTGTCCTGGGTATGCTTCTAAGTCAGGAGACAAGCTTCTCCGTACTTGCAGTAGGTATCAAAGAGTTTTGGGTCTAAGTTTGTTGCTATATGATATGTGCTGCATTCATGATTCAACTACCTATAACTCTCATTTACAATTTGGGCAGGAACTTATCACGTCTCTCATTAGATTAGCTCCAAGATGTATTTATGTTTCTTTGCCATTGTCTTACGTGCCCTAATCGTGTAGACTCTCGCAGCCTCCCTGCTTTAAATCCTTAACTCTTCTCCCTTTGCAGCAAAAAAAAAAAGAAAAAGAAACGTTACAGCTTATAGCCTATCTGGGTAACAAACAATTTCTTCAATTATGACATTGAAAAAAAAATTGAAGCCTTCAACTTTCCAATGGGTAGCTGCTTGTCACAGCATCTTCTGTCGGCGAAACTCTGGCTTTTGTCAACTTCCTAACAACTGTCAATTTCTGCTCTATTTTAGAGAATGAATTTAATCAGAAGTGACTGTCTAGTTTGTATGGTGATATTTGCTAGGACTGCTAGCCAGAGTCTCACTGTGTCGCTCTATATTTTGCCCAGTCATCCAATTTCCAGGTCCAGCCGTCGGATTGTCGTCCTGCAAGAGTCAAGTCCCATTAACAGCAATTGATTATATATACTGTAGAAAGGACAGTGTACTTATTAAAGTTGCTCTCTTCAACATTCTAGCACGTTTCTCATTCACTACACTTCAACTCTCTTTCTCACTTTCAAACTGGCAGTATAGTTCTTTACAAATGTAGTACATACCTGATTAGAGCTGTAGTCCGCATTGAGGAATAAACCCTTTGACTCAACTTAATATGTATACCGCAGCACCGCTTTTCTGCAAAGCTATAAATGAAGCTTGCAGCACATACGGACTGACCCGAGCGACAAGAGTTCCCTTCAAAGCCTCATCATCTTAGCAGCCGTCTCTTCTCTGCTGCTCAACACAGCCCAGACAGCGATACAGAGAGTGATGTATCTGCTGACTCCAATCCCTTCGATCTATAAACCCGTGCTTCCTTCAACCAAAACCTCTTTTTGGCACAACGAAGCGACTCAACCCGCAAGCTCGCTCCTTCAAGTCCGCGCGTAATCATAACTTATTTCCACAATTAACCGGATCGGCCAGTCTCAAGGATCTAGTCACCTCAGCCTCTACTCCATAAACCTTGTCGCGACTATTTCGGCAGTCTATATCTCGACCGTAGATTGTAAATCAACGGCCGTTGGACACTTTTGATCAACTATAGGTGCCACGCGTTTATAAAGGTGAGTGAGCGAGGGTCTGTGGTCAAGTGGATGGGTGTTTTGAGAAGGGGTCGAGATCTTTCTGATCTAATGAAAAAGAGGAGAGGGCTTGGAGCTGGTCCAGATCGAACACTCGACCTGTGTTGATTGTTGGAAGAAGTTGGATGAGGTAGGAGAGGGAGGGATGGTATGTCTAGGAGAGGGGTTTAGGGAAGGTGAAGCTGGGAGGGGAACAGTGTGAAATTGAATGATGCAACTTATGTTAGAAACTAAGTCCTGCTGCTGGTAATTGCCGCCCATTCCAACTAATCCATTGTGCAGCTAGCTAGGCTTGATCATTTTCTTCTTCTTCCCTTGAGATTCAACCTAACGCTTGTGCATAAGAAAATAACTTGGGTCTCTAGAAGTGACCTCTGGATTTTTCCTCGAGTGGTGAGGACCTCACAGCGATTTTTAGATCCAAGGACATACAGACTGTAAAGTCATATGTCTTGAAATGCCAATTATGGAACCTAAGTAAAGGTAATGCCCTCCGAAGGTATTGGTTCTGAGGGAGTCACGCAGTGTCATCCATCGCCAAGTCCCAAAACGTCTTTAGATTCAAATATAGTTAAGAGCTAACGATAAACAGGTCGATTAGTCGACCCTCAGAAAAGTCATTACCGCCAGAAAGCAATGCACAGATTGTTTCTCCTCCCAGTGAGCCATTCGACGGTGAGCTCACGGAGACTTTGGCTGAACGCCACTAATGCATAATTAATACACTGGAGAAAGCTTGGACAGTCTGATATCAGATGGACATGGTCGATAGTAGAAGATGAATTGATGGTAGTAACAACTGTGGCGAAGGTTCAAGATTTAAGCGCAAGCAGCCTTAAATGGAATTATGTATTCTGATGGACATTCATAATTGGATAGAACGGATGCCTTTCTCATTTCGATATGATCCAGAAAACTCGGTGACATGAATTCATGGTGCTTTAGCTTCTCAGCAACCTACCAGTCGGGGGCATATGTACACAACATCACCATTCTTGACGCCAATATCCAGCAATCCACTTTCGATTTCTTTGTGAATTTATACCAACTCCGCATCCAGGGTAGAGGAAGGTCTGCTTGCTAAGTCTGCTCTCAACCTTGAGATAATCAGTCACTTAAATGCGGCGTCTCGGAACAGGCTCGCAATTTTTTAAGGCACAACCCGAGAGAATGTGGTCGTCTATGGGGAGGGGGGACTAAAGCCTGGTGTGGTGTGTGCGAGGTCAGCTAGGGCAGGGAGGATATCAAGGGTCGACACGTCTGCGATGACGTGACGAGCTTTGTAGAGTTTGGGGTAGTGGACAAGCGGAGGGACTCGAACAGATGGCTCGATGTAGGATATCTTATAACCCAGGCCTTGCTCGCATAACATGTCGCCGTTGTCGCGGGAGAAGACGATGACGATGTCCTCAATCAAAAGGCAATCATCGAGTAGTTGAATGAGCTTGCCGAAAATTTAGGAATCTTGGACCGAGGATTCAAGGTCCAATGTGAGAAGGCATGTGGTATTTGAAAAAGAGGCTTCCTCTGGAGTTTTCGGCAAGAACTCGCTTGACCGAAAACGTCCCACGCCGCTCCTATGTCCAAGCAGCTGTTCTTTATGATAGATCAATTGCCGTAAAACAGAAAATAGTCTGCTATCAAGGTAATCCTTGAGACTGCTCTATATAATCGCCTCATTATCAAGAGTTTCCTCCCCTTACAGGTCACGCCACCCCTGGGACAGCGATCGGACTGTTCGAGGGGGAGGAGGAGGACCTGTTAGGCAGCGCCTTTGCACCTTCGAAGACATAGTAACAATCAATGCGAGGAAGGAATAAGACTTCCAGGGTATGAAAAAGTGGGAGAAGCGATATCTCGTTGTGGGTCTTCTTAATTGCCTGACCTAAAGTAATCTTACGTGGTGGCCGGCTTTTCATCATTTTAGGGCTTTACTCGCAATGGGTATTGAAGCACGGAAGTGGTCTTCAAATCTTCGACTCGGCTCTTCTTGAAGCTGTATTCTCTTCTCTCAACATGGCATACCTCTGAAAATGATATTGTGTGGTTTGATGCCAATCAGAACTGTAGAGGCGGGAAGTCGTGCCTTTATCTGGTTCTGATATTCCCACGGACGCTAGTAGATCTTCCATCTGGGATATACCCCACGTCACACGCAATGTCATGCGATGAGAACAACTTGTATCCATGAGGACTCAAGAAGCTGTGGCACCATATCAGACATTTCCCGATACCAAGTCCTGCTTGCCATCTCCAACAGCCCGGATACTAAATCCAATTGCGTTTGCTGTTTGTATATCCGACTGTGGCTTATGAGAGGATTTCGAGGCGTCCGATAGATCCAATCGTTGAACCTGCAGAAGAGTTAGCCTTGCTTGATATTTATCTGGAAAGAGGCCTTTACCGGTATAGATGTGGGCTCTTGGGATAACGCTTCAAGGGATTCGTAAACCCTAAAGGACAAAGATTCGGACAGCATCGAATGGAGAACAAACGTCTTCAAGAATTGAGGGGAGATAAATATCAAGTCGACCATAGCGTCAAGCCTTTTCTGATGCAATTCATGGGAGAGGGCTAGCCCTCTCCTCTCGTCGATAAGTCGGCCAGCTCGTCTTTTTTTAAAATGAGAAGCTCTAGCAACGCCTCTCCAACGTCCTCAACCTGTTGAACCACTTCACCGCCCATGGAATTCAAAATCTCGAAGCCTCCAATTCTCGAGATACGACCTAGGGTACTCCCAACAAAATTATTGCCGTAAGTCCATATCTCATCCGCCAAAATATCTCTCCACCTTGCGTATCTCACGTTCAAGGATATCTCTGACTGGTATCCTCTAGTTTGCTGCTCTCACCGGAAACCGCACCTAGGCTATTAGCTGTCAGAGTATTTGCTTAAACCTCAAAGGTTCCTTCCTCTCGGTTGCTGACTATTACTTAGCGAGACAACAACCTATTCTGGATTCCCTTGCGAGCTGTCAATCTCAAAATCAGATTCACCACAGGAGATTACAGGCCTTACTAGTAGTTTCTACGCTCTGCAACGGGGGCAATATCCATTATCTACAACATTTTGGTTTTTCAAAACCCAACATCAATCTCCTTACAACAAACTTACAACTGCAGAACTAGGTAGCCAAATCTGAGCGATACCTTTGCTCCTATCGTTAGTCTTCACAAGAGTCGAAGATAGGACCCCCTTTCGAACGACATCATTGGCCCGCCAAGCTTCGAAGGTGGTGAATGTACCTTCAATGCCACTTCAGTTTTCCACAACCCAATAAATTGTACACGGCAGGAACAATCTTAAAGTCAGCAGAACCCGAGCGACATCATTGCACCCGCCAAACTCGTGGGCCGTGCAAGTACTCCAAATACTACTTCAGTTTTCCACAGCCCCGTCAACCTTTACGCAATAACAAGAATCTCTTCCAACCTCGAACCCACCACACATCCATACGAATAATCTTATCATGGAGCAACCAGACCCCTCATTCGAGAACCAAACACGACTGTTCCAGCAGATCGGAATCTCTAATTTTCAAGCGCAGTTAGGCAGAACCAGATACCTTGACGCTTCTTCTGCACCAGAGGCATCCATGGTAAGCTACAGTTTCATCTACCAAGGACGCACGTTGTTCCCTACTTTTCAGTCTATCTGCACCATTACAACTAGTCTCTTACACTCGGACACATTGAACTTGGCTTCCAGAGTGGTTTCTCGCATTCTGAAGACCGCTTACAGTTTTGCTGACTTCTCAATCATATAGTGGCGAAACAACTTGGTTGCTCTTTCTCAAACGCACAATGTACGTGAATCGACAAGAGTTTCATCTATTGACAATATCATTCTCCAAGCAAATTCCTTTTATTTCTTTTAAGAGGCAACGACGCTTGCTCTTACAAGCAGATAAAACATGACAGGAAGCTACTATCCGCTTATCACTGCCAATCCTCTTTATGGGCTGCCCTCTCGTACTTCTACCCGAGGCTTCTCCCCTATCTGCCATATAATCAATTACATCGTTTGACGAACAAGCTGACAACGCTAACAGATTTATTTTGCCGCCTTTAGGGATAATGTATACATTTCCGCAGTACGGGACATTAGCCAGATGATTCTTGGAACCCCGGATTTGATATTGGAACTTCCCATCTCACAGGAGGCCTTGTACATACCCGGCACCATTGATCGAGACTTTCCTCATTCGGTGAACCATCTGAAGATCGGACGTCTAGGAGATATTGAGGTCTTGGTCATAGCATGCGACGACGGCGATGTATTGGCTTATTACACCCACGCTTTCAAGCAAGAGGTTGTCGGTGGAAGCATCACTGCAAGCCAGGCTCCTCAGGGACTTCAAAGCAAAGCTTGGCCGTAAGTTGATGAGGTCAATGTCATGGACTTCACTAACAGTAAACAGGTTCTTCCACGAGAATGTCGGTAACAGCGCATGGGGACTGGCTATACATGAACAGTCACGACTGTTGGCCGTGAGTTCAAATAACAGAGAGGCTACAATCTTTGTCTTTGCCGTCAGAAACGATCCCGATGACACTCACCCCTTACCCTCGGCTACCCCAAATTTCGGTGAACTTCAGTCACTTCCTGGTCTTGGAAATGACAACCTTGAAGGCGATCCCAGCTTCAATAACCTTCCCATCCCGACTGAGCGATTTCCTGTTATGTTTCCGGAGGGTTTCAATGGTAAGTGCATTTTCATTCTATAGCAGAGATGTGGCAAGGCTAGTAGCTCAAAGCGTGCGTCTCTGTACCACATACCATCAGCATTGTGTTTCTGGAGACACTTTTGGGCTAACTCTACAAAGGGAGGTTCTACAATTACAAGTTTGTCTTCAACGTTGCAGACCGAGGTCATAACATTCCATCCGTCGACTTCGCTAGTGATAGTTTGGGGGAAGCTTCACACCTCCTTGCGGTCGACATTCTAGGTAACTTGGTGAGACTTATGTCCCACATATCTACTGGCTAAATGCTAATGTGGTTCATGGTAGTGGATCTTCAATGTACAGAGTCGGGAGTTTGAACGTTATCCTCCAATGTACCCTGATGAATTCCGCACTATCCCAGATCTTCCACACGCCCATTGGGGTTGGGGAGTGCTTTGCATTCCTCCAGAATGCTTCAAGCGAGTCTCACTGTGAGTATCTTTCCCGGGCCGTGCCCAACATGTATAGTGGATCAATACAAGCAACCTCTAAATCTCTAATTATAGGCTCACCGGTCACATGCTAACGCCGAGCAGTCCTCAAGTCGCCCTTGGATACTCTGAGCACTACGACTTGGACGATTTTGTGGAACTTAATGAATATAAAGACGAGAATGGGGATCCGGTAGATCTCCCCCATCGATTCGATATAAGCTCCACCATTCTCAGCGCCGTGGAACCCTCCAAATGGCAGAAGGAGGTGTCAGACACCAGCGCGGAGCGAATGCATATGCATGTGAAAGTGCTTCGACATGTCCTGAGCCTTGATCCTGAGATCCGAGAACGCGATTTCTCGCTCGACTTTGGCGAGATCTGTTCCATGATGGAAGACCAATCATCAGGAAAAGTGCTCCCCACCTCATTTTTCAATGCATTTCCCACCAAGGCCAGGAACCTCCTCCTCTCCATAACGGAAGACCCATCAGTCGATAATGTGGCAGTCCCCACGAATGTTACATCGGCAAGTAACTTCCTCCTACCTGACAGATCTGCTGTTCTCCGTATCTACGGTAAGGACCTGGAGTTAATACCACCGAAACCCGACGATATGATACCAACCGTGTGCCATGAATTGCTGCATGTGGAACACATGTCGTTGGCCCTTAGAAATTTTGACCGCATGAACATGTGTCATCTGATCAAGCCTCTGTCACTGATTGTGATCGCTTCCCAGGCGGGTCGAGCTGCATTGCTCACGCCGACATGTCTCAGGGATGATGCCTTTGCTGGAGCCAACGGACCAGTTACGATGTGTAGGCTAGAACTCACCTTGCCTCTATGGAAGCATGACCATGTCCGTCCACGGGTTCCTTTACTAGGTATTGCAGTTGCGCCATTGCAGGTTGCAGGTCGAGCTGCGAGGATGGAGAGAGAGCTAGGTGGCGGCAGATGGCGCGTTATTTTGCACTATATGAACCACACGATTCTGAGTTATGAGGTCTTCAGAAAGGATAGGGGATTGGTATGCACAGAGGGTGGTTTTGAGATTTGAGACAGCTCAGTTCTGTGAGACTCTCAGGATGGTGGCGGCACTGCTTTGCATAGCGAGGCGGATAGCATAAGCGTGGGGTTTGTTTTGATACCTTTGTTCGATAGGGCTCAAACATCCAGTTGGCCATAAACGTTCACGTCTGAAAATACTCAACTCGGGTAGATATTCGAGAACAAGTGATATCAAGGCTATGAAAAGGGTCAAGTGAGACTTGGCTCTTGGAAGAACTCAAGTGCTTTCCTTAGTCACGAGATTCTAGAATAATTGAATGCAATTGTGGCTAGCTGCTTCCATTTCCTAAATGTGCTCAGTCTCTTCTGGCCCTCTAGCATGGATGTGACAACCTGCTCACTACCATTACTTTATCATGGTTGTTTGAGAATTCATCACGGGACGTGTCATGTGATGTCATTTGCTTCCATTTTCTGTTGCACGTCGCGATTTTTTCAAAAGGGGATCAGAAGATTGCATGGCTACCGTGCCTCAGGCTTGCATCTTAGGCCCCTAGGCCCCCAATACAGCCCTCCCCGGAGAAGCGCAAGACGTGGCTTGGCAGCGGCTCTCCACCAGCTCTGCCGAACACTCTTGGTCAAACGTTTGACAATTCCTCAGCATCTCTCATTGGCCACCCTCAACCTCTGATAAGGCTATACCTTTTTGAGCGAATTGCGACATCCAGAGATAAGAGGAGCGTCGCGTCTTAACACATTCCAAAAGTCATGGAGGCGCTGAAGCTTCAGAATCAGCTGAGAGAGGAGAGATGCATCGGAATGGCGGATCTCGAGCTTCGCGGGTGAGGAGAGAGAAAATTCTGCAGGCCTGGAGACGAGGTGGAAATCCCTCATATGGATTGTATCTACAGTAACATCTGAATGAACGTACAGGAAGGAAGAGCAGCGTGGCACGGTACCTGAAAGATGAGAGTTTTCTTTTGCAGGAAAACAGCCACATGCACAGAAGACATGCGGGATGGGAGACGGGGACAGGGTTTAAATCGCTGTTGGGACCTCTGGCTGTGATCGAGAAGCCGCAGTCCCGATCTTTCTGATAGCATAATTCTTCATCTTGCATAGACGCTGCCAATTCGACTCTACTGCATCCTCTTTCGTTCTCGAGAACTTCACCTGATCGACAGAATTTGATACAACGGGCTGCATATCAAAAAGCCAGGAAGAGGAATATCACCGGAGCAGAGGGCGCGGAGGGCAGCCACAAAGTCATCTTCAGTCTTGGCTGCAGTCATATCGACTCACCTTCACCAGCTCCATCGAAAAGCAGCCATCGCATCGCCGACTTGCCGAATGTGAATCAGAAGCAAAAATGAAATCCAGAAAGAGATATCAAAATCCCAAGTTCAATCAGCCAGAAGTCGTGCCTCCGAACCGGACTGCATGAAACATTCTCAGGCTGTATTTCTGTACCCCACAAACTCACATATTCTGTTACCTCATGGGCGCCCAAAAGGCTGAATTCGAGCTCCGTCACTGGCCTCCCAGCATTTAAGGTACGTATTGGAATGCTCCCCTGTCTGCTCACCCCATGTACGCCACATCCTCGTCTATGCCATGCAGGACACCCCTGCGCTGAGGGAAAGGATTTATCTGCTCCGGATGAAGATATTCGGCCATGGTGGAAGGCCTTTGAGAGCCTCTGATATGTGGGCAATTTTGTTGATATGGTATCCCACGAGCTGCTTAACGTTTGGGAACAAGGGTCGAGTTTGACATCCCGCTCAATTGGAACCGGATTGCTTCTATATCGGAGCAGAGATATTGTGCCACTTCATCTGACCTCACTCCACTATCTCAACTGAACAAAGAAGACCCTGGGAAACCCACGTTCTGCCACCCGATGCCGGTGGTGAGACTGCATGTTGGCCCTGGATTCCATTTTGGTACTGTACCTGGCGACATCAACACGAGACGTGGACGAGTGAGGCTGCAAGAACCAGCTTCTTCGAACTTTCGATCCCACGAATTCCTCGATGCTTGCAGGGGTACCGGGCCTAGATGAGTGCAGATCTAGTCTTAGATCTGCTTACTAGCACTTTAAAGTGCAACTACGCTTACCCGGCAGGCGAGGCAAAAATTGCTGTGGACAAGACACCCGCGCTGTACTGTACTGCCTGCATGCCTGCACATCAAAAGTACATAGTGGAGCCGCGTGTTGATTCCGCTGCTAAAGAGGCGAGGCGTGGATGCTTTTTCGTGCCTTGGCTCCCGTAAGTCTTGGTGTTTCTGCTTTCATGGGTTTTCTGGATGGTTTAGTGGCTCTTGGGAGACGTGGGTGGGTTGATTGTGGGAGAGCGATGTCCACGCCGGTGGGACTACTAAAGAGATTGAGATCCCCGACTTCTTCCTGAAAGTCTTCTGGAGTCCTTCTACTGCCTGTAGATTGGACTAGTTGCTAGTTAATCAATCTAACCGTTCTTATTCCCTCCCGAGTCAGGCCCGCTCCTCCACAGATAGATAGATATACTCGCTGGCCCTTCCGTTCTGTCCTGTTCTTTGGCATCTCTTCATACCTCCTTCGCCCAAAATTTACATACCCGACCTCCTCCGTCGCCTCCCTCTGTGAATCCAATTGTGCTGGATTTCGGCTAGGGATTGAGTTTTCTAGTCGGGAGCACACGACGTCATATTCGTACATTCCAGAGGCCGACCTCGGCACGAAACTCCACGTCAATTTTGGAGTGAGAATTAAGAATTGGAGACAGAGATCATGTCGGGTTCAGCACTTCCATACAATGGTACAGGAAAGGACGGCGGAAACTCCGGTAAGAATTCAATATTCGTTCAATTCAAACACTTTTTACCTTGGGAATTTTTAACACCTCTGATACCTGCACATCTCTGAAAAAATTATTAAATTGCTAACGCTGTTCAAACAGCCGTCGAAAACCTGAACATATGGTTCGATCCCGGTGACCAAGCATACATTATCGTCTCATCATGCATGGTCCTGCTCATGATTCCCGGCCTGGGATTCCTCTACTCAGGCCTCGCACGGCGGAAGTCTGCCCTCTCCATGATCTGGGCTTGTATGGGATCTTTCTCAGTAATCGTCTTCCAATGGTATTTCTGGGGTTACTCGCTGGCGTTCAGCTCCTCTGCGACAAACGGATTTATTGGGAACTTGGGACATTTTGGGCTCTTGGCTACGCTAGGCACCCCAAGTCCTGGTTCGCCGTTGATTCCTGAGCTGTTGTATTCTTTCTATCAAGTAAGACAAATCGCAAGTTACAACTAGGACCCGTCTGACAAATTATATAGCTTCAATTCTGCGCAACAACCGCCGCAATCGTCATGGGAGCGGTCGCCGAACGCGGTCGTCTCATTCCCGCCATGGTGTTCACATTCTTCTGGGCGACCCTCGTATACTGCCCCATTGCTTGCTGGGCCTGGAACGTCAACGGCTGGGCCTACAATTACGGTGTTCTGGATTACGCAGGCGGTGGACCCGTCGAAATTGGCTCTGGATTGTCCGCCCTCGCATACTCTATGGTCCTCGGCAAGCGTCAAGAGAAAATGATGTTGAACTTCAGACCGCACAATGTGTCTCTCATTACGCTCGGTACGATTTTGCTGTGGTTCGGATGGCTGGGCTTCAATGGTGGATCAGCTTTCGGTGCTAATCTGAGAGCGGTGATGGCCTGCTGGAACTCGTGCTTGGCTGCTATGTTCGGATCTATCACTTGGTGTCTTTTGGATTACAGACTGGCGAGGAAATGGTCCATGGTTGGATGGTGCTCAGGATGTATTTCTGGTCTCGTGGCTGCTACACCGGCTTCTGGATTTATCACTCCTTGGGCATCTGTCATTTTGGGTATTGTGACTGGAATCATTGCTAACTTTGCTACGAAGAGTAAGTCTTCACTCTTTCTACTTCCAGGTTGAGTTTGTCTAACATCTCACAGTCAAGTTCTGGATCCGCATCGACGACAGCATGGACGTCTTCGCTGAGCACGGCATCGCCGGCATGGTCGGCCTCATCTTCAACGCCCTCTTCGCAGCCGACTACATCATCGGCCTCGATGGCGTCAACATGGAAGCCTCTGGCGGTTGGCTCAACCACAACTACAAGCAGCTGTACGTCCAAATTGCGTATATTTGTGCCTGCACCGGCTACGCATTCGTCATGTCGGCCATCCTCGCGTACATTATCAACATTATCCCTGGTCTGCATCTCAGAGCTTCTGAGGAAGCTGAGTTGCTGGGTATGGATGATGATCAACTTGGAGAGTTTGCGTATGATTATGTCGAGGTTCGAAGAGATTATTTGGCTTGGACCCCGGCTAAGGACGAGCCTGAGAAGACGGAGAGCAACATCCCGAGAGAGGACAGACATGGCATTCCACAGCACAGCGTGATGATTAACGGCCAGACCTTATCGCCAGAGAGAGAGAATGGCAGCACAAATGGTCACAGTCAAGCTATCGTCGGTGACAGACATGGTATTGCTGCTGAGAATATTCTGAAGGAGAAGATGGGTCTTAATGGAGCCAATGGGGCTGACCAATAAGCTCGTTTCAAGGATTTGGCTGTGAGAGCAGTGGTGTTTGCGATGTATGCTTGGAGTTGGGTTTGGATGAGCGATACCTATCTTTTACTGGGGCTAACTAAAGATGAAGATCTTGCGATATCCTTTTATTTCTTGCTCTACACTTGTATCTCTACGTCGGTCTTGCCGCATATAAAGTAAAATACATTTCATATCTATCTACATTTACCTACCTAAGTTCAAAGGTATGAATATCTAACATCTGTTGTTCTACTGTACCATGCCTGTTGCTTCCCCCTAACTGCCTTGCATCCAACACCTGTCACGCCATCTCAAGTTTCGAAGCTCGCCATCGCTATAGTATGTCCCTATCTCAAGCTCCACATCTTTCACTGTAAGGTCACCCAACATACATACAACCTTACATCACAGCTAATTAATCTCCCACAAGCAAGATCAAACGGAGTATTCGTGCACCAACAACCTCATCTCACATATCCTGCTCCATAACACCACGACCTGATGTCAAAATAGTCCTGAAGGCATGACATCAGCCCTGCAAGCCCTTCCCGCTCTTCCGATCCACATCTGCATCACTTCAATGAACCCCTTGCCTCTCCCTGCAACAATACAGTAACACAGAAAGAAGTGCCGAGACTCTGGAACGATGGTTGTGTTGTGGCGTTCCTTATCTTTGGCTCCTCACCGCGGGGGAGGGATGAGTGCTAAGCGAGGACAGGGACTAAGACAATTTGGGAGTGTTGGAGATAAGGATTTCCTAGACTGGAACGAGGATGTAGCTATGTTAGGAATATGTGCTGGTGATGGGTAAATGGTAAAAGAATGTCAAGACGGCATTTTGGATCGGATTGTGGGTGTGGGATCGTGTTTGCAGTCTTGGATGGTATCGGCCAGGGGGAAAGGGATAGGAGAGCAGCTCCGGTGAGATGGATGAGAGGTGCCGGGGAGAGGATTGGACGGGAGTGGGATAGAGACCTCTGTTCTCGAGCCCAGGCTTTCTGCTCTGGGTGCTCTCCCTCAGCAATAATTTACATCTCATATCACTTGCAAGTACAAACTCAGATACTCCCATATTCAACCACATTAATTGACTACTTTTAACGTAAAGAAAAGGAAGACCCTCTTTCTCCAAACAAACTAGACATCCCACAGCAATCATCATTTAGATACGTTTCCCCATCCTAAAAGAAAAGCAGAAACGCCTCGATGCCTATGCAATCATCATCATAAAAGCCGCCTATGAAGGAGAAGAAAATCATCTAAATTACGCTGTCCTCCACATAATCAGCAGGCATACTGCTCTGCATGCTCACTCTCGAGCGATTATCCTGGCTCCCATCAAGCCTGACAGATTTCCTCTTGTCCTTGGCAACCAGCACTTGCGCTGGGCAGACGACGATCTCCTCGTCGCCCTCGCCGCTATCATCTCCCTTCTTCACCACTAATGGGAAGAGCACAATTCGCACCACTGCTTTCTGTTCTTCCAGTTCCTCGTTGGAAACTGTATCGCCGCTCCGCTCGTTCATGAGTGCTGCGTTGAAGGAAACCTTGCTTGCCAGATCGCCGTTGGCATCGTACTCTGGCTGCAGAGGCGGTAGCATCATATACTCGGCCCGCTGAGTTCGCATCTCAATTGAGAGATCAACCGCAGCCTTCATCACTCTTGTCAACTGCTCTTCGATCTGCGTTTCGAGGTGGCTTGGGGGCGGCAGAATCTCTGAGAGAGTTTCGATGATTGCATGCACGACTGCTTGCGTATCTTGTTCACGCTGTGCGGTGAATGCTTCACGTTTCGAGAGTAGTGTCAAAGTAACTGCTCGCCACTGATGGACTGCTGCAGCCGGTCCAACTTCAGAGAGTGTCTTCTCCAGTGACTTGAGCTTCTGCCTTTGCTCGCGGTCCATGCCAAATAGGTAGCGTGTGAAGACGAACTCCCACACCATAGTCATTGTCATTGACATAAACACATCTCTCCGCTTGATTCTATCAGCCAAGTAGCTATCCACATCCGAGCCATCCAAGATGGCATTGTCGAGGCGATCAATGGTCTTGTCGTTGTTGATCTCGCTCGTGAGCCTGCAGGCTCGCATATCAGAGAACTTCGAGAATCGAAGCACCCATTGCTGAACGTGTTGGCATAACAGCTGGCATGCGTTGTCGAAGTAGTCCTCATCTCTAATGGTGAGGAACTCGCTGTCGTTCGCCTTAGATGCTAGTATTTGCCTCTGCATCTCTCGGATTTGTTCCTTCGCAGACTCCAGCTCAGCACGCAATTGAGCGATCTCACGATCCTTCTCCTGAACAGCGGATTGCACTTCGTTCCTCACAATACCTTCCATCTCCGAAGAGAGGTTCGTATGCGCATCGCGAGTTTCTTGGAGCTCGCGTGCGGTCTGCATGTGTTGTGATTCTAGCATGCCATATCGCTCATTATGCTGCCGTCCTAACGTGACATTCGCGCTGTTCAAGCCCTCATTCACTTGTGTAAGCCTTGTCACCTCATTTTGTAGCCAGTCGAGTGTTCGCTTGAGGCTGTCGATTTCAGCATCTTTTTCGACCAAGGATGAGGACGTGTGTGAAGTAGACTGCGCAGCTCGTTCCGCTTGCGCTTTTGCTTCTGCTAGCAAGCGATTTTCGGCAACTAATTGTTCGACGCGGGATTCGAGGTCGAGGACTTGCATGCTTTGTCGTCGGCGCATGCTGTGGGGTCGAGTTGGCGATCGCGGTGAGCCCATTCGGCCTTCACCAAAGCCATCCTAGAATCACTGTATCAGTATTGCATCGAAAAACACACTCAAATTCATCTTACATAGACATCTGCCATGTCCTTGGCCCGGACACGGCCTTCGTTGGCAGTTGGGTTTGCAGTATTGACGGGCGCAGGTGTTGGAGTGATGGCGGCAAGCTCAGCTTCTTTAGCGAGATCCGGCTTGCTGCGGTTGCTCAGCGACCTAAGGTCCCCACTTTTACGGTCGCTACGGCGGAGAGGCGGCGTTGAAGAGCGATTGCTGTTCACGCTTTCTGGTCGCTTTGGATCTGGAGTCTGCAAACGCTTGATATTTGGTGAAACTTTTCTGAGGTTCTCTGTGCTGGGAGGTCGTTGTTCTTGACTTAACTTTCGTGCAGCTGCGAAGCCCAAAGATGCGCTAGCAAGTGCTGCACCCGTCTCGATTTCGCTGATCCCTTTGGGCCTCTCAGACTTTGGTCTTTCAGAAGATATGAGTTCCGGGTATTTGACTTCCAAATGCCGCTCAGATTTCGATCTGCGAGGTGTGATATCTCCTTCCCTGGGTGTCGGAGATTGGTGCAGTTCTGGAGATTCAAATTTTCGCAGGCGCTGCTTGACAAGGCTCTCCCCCGCAGGTGACCTGGAAGACCTGTGAACAGTGGGTGTTCGATGAGGATCTGTGTGGTACTCTTCGCTCTTTTGAGATGGAAGATCCCGACTTGGTGTATGTTCTTCGTGGTACTTCGGCGTACGTTCTCCTGCGGTTCGTTGCGACCGATAGAAATCTGTAGCTTTGTCACTTGACGACCGATGAGATTCGTGAGACTCGGTCGAAGGTTTGTCTACGTAATGATGCTCATGAGGAATTTCTACTGTTGGTCTCTGAGATCGATGAAGATCGACGGTTTCGGTGTCCTCGTCGACTGCTGGCCAAGAGAGCCTTGCAATGGCAGCATCTGAAGAAACAACCGGTTCTCGTGCTTTCTCAGCGGGAGAAACGTCTCGCATATGCACCCCACTGTCACGAACATGCTCGTGAAAGTCTGTAAACCCTCGCTGCGGTGGGATTGGTGAGTCTGTGACTAGTCCACTGTCCCGATTGGCACTCTCTGAATGATGGCGTAGTGGGTGAGGCTCAGACTCTCGACTTTCTTCGAGGACGACGGGTAAGTCTGACAGTCGAGGGCGACTAGACTTGCTCCGACTAAGAGGCCTTGGGCTATAGTCGGGGTCCTCTACGAATGCAATATTCTTGTCTGCATATGGTTCAGTAAAGTCCCTTGAAGGTGTAGAAATGTGGTGCTGGGTGATTGGCGATGCTTCCTCGAATGAGACACCCTTGCTGACAGGTGGAGGTTCCACAATGTTTCTGTGCCCAAAGATGGATGGTTGCTCAATTGGTTGGGTATCTTGATGGCGTGGGGTGGTTTCCTCTGGGTATGTTTCTCGTGCCACATTCTCCCTTTCGAACTCCTTCGCAGGTTCGTCGTCGGAATCATGTGGTCTGGCCCTATCAAATTCTGCACTCGGGAGATTTCGTGTAATCGGAACATCTGCGATGATGGGGCCATGATGCTCAGGCACAGTGATGGCCTCTCTCTCAGCATATTGTTCGCGGATGAAAGGAGTTTCAGGGGGCGAGATAGGTCGACCATGTCCAAGATATGAGCTAGGCTCTTCGGTAAGAAGCGGCATTCCACGCTCATGCTCTGGCTCCCTAGGCTCAACTGGATGGTCATCCTCGATCGGCTTGTCGGCTTCTTGAGGAGGAGACCAGAACCCATCACTATCCGGGTCATTTTCCACTTTCCGGTCTTCATACGCTCTTGGTTCAGCACCTTCCCACAAAGCTGGATCATCGAACATATCCTCCTTGGGAGTCCTGCGATCGATACTTTGCTTCCGCTTCTCTTTCTTTGACAGCTTCCTCACTGGCGTGGTAGCACCTGTTGAAGTTGATGTGCTCGTCTCGTCCTGAGCCTCCTTGCCTTTGCTCAGCAGTGTTGCGCCGGCGAGAGCTGCACCTACCGCCACAACTGCTGGCATGTGACTGTGCTCATCGGCTTGCTCGTCTTTTTGCAACTCATCACCAATGGGCAGAGGAGGAATTTCTACTGAAGTGGATGGCTCTATCGATTGTCTTTTCTTGCCATTTTTGCCCTTCTTCGTGGGTCTAAAGAAATCGTCGGTTGGAGTTGATTCGGTTGTGCTTGCGATGTGGGATAGTGATTCATCCTTTGCAATCTCTTCAATGATTGGTACTTCTCTGACAACCTGTGCCTCCTCGACTTCGTCTGCCCAAGTCATGGGTGGTTCGGATGTGCCTGGTTCCGTCATCTTGACATCGACAGTTGCTTGCCGCTTGCGTTTATCCTTTTTGGACGGTTTCCGTGAAAGCTTGAAGGCCTCGGCATCGTTATGTTCAACTTGAGCTTCACTAGCAACATCCACCGGGGCTGAAAAGTCGTTTTCTCGCTCCAAGACCCGCTCATTGGGCTCAGAAGTCTCTTTCTCGAAGGGAACCGGACTGGAAACTAGGCGTTCTGGAATCTGTGGAGCTTCCGTTTCGATAGGCTTCGCATCCGCAGGAGTGTCAGGCGGAGTGAACGTACTTGGCTCGCTTTCAGATTGAAGACGTGACCCCTTTTTGCCTTTCTTGTCTTTCTTAGATCTTTTGGTGACAAATGCAAAAGGATCATCGGCAACTTCACGGTCTGCAAGTGGTAGTTCTCGAGATTCTTCATCCTTTGGCTCTTGAACCTCAACGTCCTTCACTTCTGTATCTTTGCTCGGTTGACCATGAGCTTGACGGTACTGGCCGATAGCTTCTAGGGCACCTGCTTCAATCGCTGCGCTGGAGACGTCATGTTCTTGTGTTGTGTCGGAGATTTGTCTGTCGACGGTTTCTAGGGACTGTACGGGTTGAGAAGTGGGCACATCTTCAACTGGAGTGGAGAGACCAGACTTCCGCTTCTTCTTGTCCTTCTTCGACTTTTTAGTCGCAACTGATCCCCACTCTTCCTCGGCCTCTTGAGCAACTTCCGCGGTAGCGATTTCGGCTTGTTGAGGAGCTGGAACCGGGACCACGGAGCTGGAATCTTCTTGGGAAACGATCTCCGGCTGAGGAGTAGTAACTTCTTCTACAGGTGTGGAGATACCAGACTTGCGTTTCTTCTTGTCTTTCTTTGACTTCTTGGTGGAGAAGGCTTCCCACTCGTCTTCAGGCTCCTCCACGATTTCTGGTGCTAGAGCTTCACGTTCCAGAGTTGTGGAATCCTGCATGTTGGTGCCGATGTCAGGTTGAGGAGTTGGCTCGGGCTCAACGGGAGGGGCTTCTACGGGCATAGAGAGATCGGACTTGCGCTTCTTCTTGTCTTTCTTCGACTTCTTGGCTGAAAAAGATCCCCACTCGTCCTCAGGCTCCTCAGTAACAGGCTCGGGAATCGTTGGTAAAACAGTGTCTTGCTCGGTTTGGCGTTGCTGCTCTTCGGCGATCATTTCTGGCACAACCGGTGGCTTGACTGAGGGTTTTGAGAATTGGCTGGCTGGCTCGTGACCCTTGACTGGGTGCTCCAATGAAGCCTCTGCGGGCAACTGCACTTCTTTCGTGTTCACTGCTGGCTCTGCAATACTTTCCAGCGGGGTAGAAACTCCTGACGGGCTTTCTGAATCAAGTTTTGACGAGTCTTTCCTTCTCTTCTTGTCTTTCTTGGACTTCTTAGTGAAGAAGGATCCCCACGTATCTGCAGGCTCTTCGACAGACTCTTGCACAGGAGCGGTTATTGAAGCTTCAGGCTCTTGCTCAAGATCGCGTTCTGTGACCCTTCCCTCGGAAACATTTTCCACGTGCACAGCAGGCTCAACAACAGGCTCAGCGATCAGCTCAGAACTGCGATCGTTGACTTTCTTCTCGGACACATCTTCGAAAGGCAATGACCGTTCTCCGAGAGGCTCAAATAATGGGTCAACAGGAGTAGAGATACCAGAGACTTCCTCAGAATCGGCGACTGCTGAGTCTTTCCGCTTCTTCTTGTCTTTCTTGGATTTCTTGGTGGTGAAGGCAAAATCCTTGAATTGGTCTTCTGGTTGATCGTTAAAAGTCTCTCCTGCTGGTTGAGTCGGTGGAATGTCGATAGCTGGTTCAGGGACTCGCTCTACTCTCTCAAGGTCTGTCGGCTCATTCGGAAGATCCACAATGGTCGTGTCTGGCTCCTCCACTGGTAAGTCCTTTGCAACCTCAGTAGTGTCTTCAGCTAGAGTATTTTGCTGTAAGCTCTTCCGGTTTCTCTTGTCTTTCTTTGAGTTCTTAGTTGTGAACTCCAGCTCGTCCTTTGGCTCCTCTACAGATGGCAATTCTTGCTCAATCTTTTCAGCAGGCTGGCTCTCTCGCTCTGGTTGAACCTGCTTCTCTTGGACTTCTGGCTCGGGTGTAGGAGTGTCATCAAAAGTAGAGGTTCGAAGTAGACTCTGGCGCTTCTTTTTGTCTTTCTTTGACTTTTTCGATGTGAGTCCAAAGTCATCTGAAGCTTCATCGGCTGCTTCCGTTGCAGAATTCGTGGCTGTGACATCAGCATTTGATGGCTCAGGGATAGCCTTCTCCAGTTGTTCAGATGACTCCTCGAGCGCAGAAGTGCTTTGACGCTTTTTCTTGTCTTTCTTCGATTTCTTCGTACTGAAATCAAAGTCATCAACTGGTTCTTCAACGGTGTGTTTGGTAGAGGTCTCTGCAAGGACCGCGGCTGCAGCTGCAGCGATTGGCAGTGAACTGGATTCGGCTTCGGTCTGATCACTTGGCTCTTCTCGAGCGAGCAAGCTTTGTCGCTTCTTATCCTTCTTTGACTTCTTGGTTGGCGCACTCCAGTCGTCTTCAGCTGCTGTAGATTGAGGCATGCTGGATTCTGACTCGAGTTCTTTGGGCTGAGAGAAAGATGCCGCGTGTAGAGCTTCTACTTGCTTGCTGAAGTCATCGCTTGGACCTTCACTCTCAACTGGCTCTACTGCAAGGCTTTCCCGTTTCTTGCCCTTTTTGTCTTTCTTGGACTTCTTGGTGACTGGCGCAAATTCATCCTCGGGCTCGGCCTGGACTGGCTGATCTGCAACTTTGTCGACACTTTCTGGTTGCTCATTGCCTGCAAGCTCTTTAACATCCTGGGACGTAGTGTCTTGGGACAAGTCCTCAACAGGATCGTGTTGAATGCTATCCCGTTTCTTGCCTTTCTTGTCTTTCTTGGACTTCTTCCTGGTGAGTGTGAACTCTTCTTCCGGTTCGGCAGCTGTGGGCTCAGCTGGAATCTCCTCTACAATCTTTGCCTGAGCATCATCGACGTCCTTTGTGGCCTCACCGTTATCCAAGTTTCTAGGAAGTGGGACTGAAGGAATCTCATCTTGAGGAGTATCCTGTAAAGAGCTCTCACGCTTCTTGCCCTTCTTGTCTTTCCTAGACTTCTTCGCAACGAGAGCAAATTCATCCTCAGGCTCTGCGGCTTCTGGTTGAGGAGTCTCGATGTTGCCTTCTTCGATGTCTCTGGTGGGAGCATCGGATGAGAAATCGTCCTCACGAAGTAAGCTCTGGCGTTTCCTATCTTTCTTGTCCTTCTTGGACTTCTTCGCGTCAAATTCTTCTTTCAGCTGGCGAGCGAGCTCAAGTTGATCCTTGCTGTAGCCCACCGCAAATCCGTCACGAGTGGCTTCTTGCTCAGGGACGGCTTCCGAGGCCTTCACTTCAGTCTGCTCATCTTGAACATCCTCAGAAGCAGTTGGTTGAGATGCTTGGCCAAAGTAGTCGTTGCCTGAGGCTTCCAAAGGTGTCTGGGAAGTGCTTCGTCGCTTCTTGTCTTTCTTTGGCTTTTTGGAGCCAGAGCCAAATTCTGCTTGTAATTGACGTGCGAGTAACAGTTGGTCCTCCTGATAGCCAGCAGCAAGCCCATCACCCTTGGAAGCTTCTCCTAGATTCTCCGATTGTCTAAGCTCCTCAGTAGCTTCAGGCATCGTCGATTCTGGCTCTGCCACCTTGTCTTCGAAGGCTGCGTCATCTTGAGTCAAAGACCTTGATTGACGCTTTTTCTTGTCCTTCGTCGACTTCTTGTTTCCCTGCTCAAATTCGGCCTTTAGCTGACGAGCAAATTCGAGCTGGTCTTCACTGTACAAATTTTGACGGTCGCCTGTAGATGGATTGACTGTAGATCTATCGCCAGCGGGCCCGATGGAAAGACTTCTTGCTCGAGGATGAACTTCTGGTGGCTCAGCTACATCTCTTGACCTTGAGAGGTCGCGGTCAGGCGTTGACGGCAAGCTTTGTCGTTTTTTCTTATCTTTCTTCGACTTCTTGCTTCCGGTGCTGAACTCTTCTTGCAACATCTTTGCGAGGCTAAGTTGGTCATGGTCGTATCCAGCCTTGAGACCGTCAGGAATAGTTTTTGAATCTTGTTCAGAGGCTGGTTGTGGAATTTCATCAAGAGACTTCGAAATCTCAGCTCCTTTGGGAGTACCTTCATCGTTAATTAAGGCGTCTGTGTGATCTGAAGTCTCGCCGAGAACCATGGCACCTGCCGCAGCGACCGGTAGGACAGCTGCTGCGGCTGGGAAATATTCCTTGCTGGACGATTCAGGCGCTTCAGTGCTGGTCCAAGGAGTAGCAGGTGTGATGGGCCAGGCACCAGGGCCACCCATAGGAGTAGGTTTTGAAGACAATGACTCCGGCTCTGGTATGACAGTCGCATTTTCGAGGGACTTATCGACTACTTGATCAACGCTGGCTTCTGGCTTTTCGAAGTTTCCTTCCGTGTCGTCCAAATTCGCTGGCTGCGGTTGTGGGGTTGGCTCCTCCTCGACATCTGATGTTTGATTCTTCTTACCCTTCTTCTTGGATTTCTTGGAGGTTGTGAACTCAAAGGCTTGGGTATCGTCGGGATCAGGACCTGACGGAGCTGGTGTAGATTCTTCTTCGGGCTCCCAAGAGGCTGCGGACTTGCCTTTCTTCTTTTTGCCCTTCTTGCCCGTAGGGAAGACGAACTCATCGGGAGTTGCGGTC
Organism: Cairneyella variabilis; assembly: GCA_001625345.1. Classification (NCBI taxonomy): domain Eukaryota; kingdom Fungi; phylum Ascomycota; class Leotiomycetes; order Helotiales; genus Cairneyella; species Cairneyella variabilis. The sequence continues at coordinate 39,700 of AYLM01000182.1, read as the reverse complement.
TCTTGCGGTGTATCCTGACTGGCCTGGACTTCTGGTTCATCCTTGGTAGATGACTCTCCAGCGAATATTTCAGGTTCAGGCTCCCAGGCGGACATCGATTTGCGATTTTTCTTTTCCCCCTTTTTGCCAGTAGCCACAAAATTGTCATTATCAGTGCTTACCGGCTCCTCGGATGCTTGGGGAACGGTATCGGGCTCATGGTCACCAGAAATTGACTCTGAGGCAGGTGCTTCTTGAATAGTGGATTCAGGACGGATGGTCTCGCTAAGTACTGGCTGCGCGATGGACGATTCCGGAATAACAACACTGTCCTTGGTCTCGTGCTCAGACTCGAGAGCAGCCGGAGTTTCTTGAGCCACATCCTCCGATGTTCTGACTTGACTCTCTTCAGCTGTAGATACGTGGGCTGCCAAGTCCTTGTCCGGCTCCATAATTGTGTGCCCGCTCTCAAGAATCGAGTTGTCGTGGGATTGAAGAGTTGGGTGCGACTCTGACTGAACATCCTGAGTTGCTTCCGAATGCGGCTGTCCGAAACCCATAGCCTCTAAGTGCTCCAGTGGGACTGTCGATTCGACTGTCTGTGTTTCTGGCTTGCCACTTGGGGCGACGGTTTGTTCTTGAATGGCTGACGGCTCCTCAACAAGATCACGACCAGAATCAGCAGGAGAGTCTCGGGCAGCCGGTACCTCCTGCTCACCCGCTTCGGGTTCCCAAGGAGTTTCAGACTTTGATTTCTTCTTGTCCTTTTTCTTCTTCTTGGATTTCGGGATGGAGAAGTCCTCTGCAGCCGCAAGCGTAGCGATGGCAGCAGCAGGTGCTACCAATTCGCCAAGAACATCTCTTGTTGATTCTTGCGAGGACTCTGGAGGAGTCTGCGTCACAGTCTCTTCCGGCTCGGGCTTCCATGACGGAGCAGACTTTCCTTTCTTCTTGTCCCTCTTTTTATCTTTCTTTGACTTTGGCAAAGAGAAGTCGTCAACTGTCTCTGCTTCCATCGGCGCTGGGTCCTGCTCAGGTAGAATTTGGCTCGATTCGAGGGACGGTGCTTGGGACTGCTGTGCCGTCTCTAGCTCTTCAGGCTCCCAGGATGATGTAGACCTTCCATCCTTCTTGTCCCTTTTCTTATCCTTCTTGGACTTCGGCAAGGAAAAGTCATCCTCGACTTGCTCAGGCTCGGTAGTAATTGGCGTTTCTTCGTACAGAATCTGACTGATTTCTCGATCTCGAGGTGGCTCCGAAGCGTCTGCCTCTTCAGGTTCCCAGGCAGAGCCAGATTTGCTCTTTTTCTTATCCTTTTTCTTCTGTTTCTTGGACTTTAGAGTGGAGACGTCATCGATCGGGTCAGTGATAGGAGGTGCTACATCCAATTCGGGATTTTGCTTTGTGGTCTCCACCGAGGGCTCTTCGAGGTACTGGAAAACATCCTTGGAGCTCTCTGTAGTTAGAATCTCCTTCACGTCGTCCTTCACACTTGGCAAAAAGGGTGCGTCCTTGACTTCCACTGGCTCAGAAGTGACTTGGGATTCATCACGTACTCCAATTGTTGTTTCTGCAGGAGCATCCGCAACATCATGGAACACATCTTCGGTAGCGTCAGGCTCAGGAACTGATGATCTGTTCTTCTTATCCTTTTTCTTGTCTTTTTTGGACTGGGTAGTGAAGAACTCTTCAGCTGGCTCAGCCTCAGCAACAACAGGTATTACAGACTCAGGAGGAATCTCCTTGCTTGCCTCCAAATCTCGAGTCAGCTCTGAAACATCATCTTGCGTCGAAGACCGCGAAAGTCCCTTCGCCTTCTTCTTGCCCTTTTTGACTTTCTTTGAAGATGTGGAGGTAAATTCCTCTGCTGGATCAGCCTCCACAAAAGTCGGAGCTGGTTGCTGACTAGGAATTGCCTCGCCCTGGAGCTTTGATTCCTCAAATCCGCGAGTGGCAGCTTCTTCAGTGAGCTCATCGTGAGGTGAAGAGAGGGTCTCCAAAGCTTTAGCACGCTCTTGCTCGATGTCTTGCGAAATACCTTTCGAGGTCCCAAAGATATCATTCCCATCTCGTTCTTCAATGCTATGTAAAGTATCCCCAATTGAGAATGATGGCTTTAGTTTCCCACTCGGTGACTCGAACTCCCGCTCCCTATCCGCAGAATCATCATCGTCATATTTTCTGGAAATTGGCGATGATTGCAGCAGATACGAGCTCCTGTCCTTGGTCATTGGATCCACGGGGGATGGTTGACGCTGAACAGATGGCAACTCATCTAGCCATGAAGACTTTGGCATTCGATGAGCAGGAGACGAAGCAAAGTAGCCATTCGTTGAGGCAAGGCCTGCAGCAGCTATCTTAGCGAGATCATCCTCTGATTCTCGGGACTTCTCTGTAGATAGGAGGAATGACTGCTTTTTGGTTGGCTTAGGAGTCATGAGCGACAAGTCGTTGGACTCCGGCTCTGGGCGTGAAATGGTCTCATCACCGACATCTTGAGGCATGACAGCGGCTTTTGGAGTCGATTGATTGGAATCGAGAAGCTCCCCTGAGGGCTTCGAGGAGGCGAGAGCAGTGTCAATAGACAGCGGATCTGGAGAACGATCCTGTGCAGCTGGGAAAGATTGCTCATTGTTTCGGGTATTGTCATTCGAACTTAGCTCGGAAGAGCTTCTTGACGTCCTTTGGCTAGGCGGGAGAGCTGGAAGCGGCTCCTCTGGTTCTACTTGTTGAGTCGACCCTCTCCGGTTGCTCTCAACAAGATACAAAGGCTTGTAATCTTTTGTGCTGTCCCACGACGTTGGTCGAGATCGGTATCTTGCGGATGCAATCATGTCTTGATTTGAAGTGGCTGGAGACTGCGCTGGCGAGGATCGAACAGCCCCTGGTGAAGAAGGCTGCGACCTATTGCCTAGGATAAATTTGAGTGGAACTGCACTTTGGCTTGGAGACTTCATTGGAGTGTCTTGCAAGCTTTTCCGGGTGCTACTTGCCCTCCTCTCCAACCGCTCAGCCTCCGGTGTATCTGGCCGACTATCAGGAAGCTGTGGCAAGTCATCGAGTGGTGTGATATCCGGGGATGCCGGGTCACTTGGTGGTAAAGGGAGCAAGTCGCCATATTGCGGGTCTATGGAAGGACGAAATTGACGTTCCCTGATCTCAGGGTCGAAGAAAACGTCTCGTTCGGAGGCTCTTTTGGAGCTTCTTGATCGATCCTCCTCCTCTGCCGCTACATTGCTCTTATCGGCTTTTGATTGCTGATACTGCTGAGCAGCAATTGCAACAGCAGTACCCGCAATGCCGACACCCGCGCCAAGGGTGCCGGCATTACCTAAAAAAGAATCCTTCTTCGAAGATGCACTCGCAGACCTCGATCTCGTCTTCTTTCTCTCTCCATCACTACGGACGCCATCGTCCAGATCATCCTCATAACGATGTGGTCCATTTCCATTTGACATGGTCTGCGTAAGGTCGCCAACGGATGTAGCCCCAATATCGCCATAGAGACTGGAGGCATCAGGCATCGACATTCTCTTCGACTTCTTGCTTTTCTTCTTGTCATCCGAGTCATCTTTCGACCGTTTTGGACTGTCGTCCCTGGCATCACTCGTACCGACGTCAGACTTGGATCCAAAAAGACCGAAGAAACCACCACTGCTCCTCTTGTCCTTGTCTTTTTCTTTCTTCTTGCTCTTCTTGGAATCCTCGAATTCGTCACCAACAGGAGCAGAAGCTACTGATCTGGTATCGTCAAAATCGTCATTGGTGCTTCTTCTTGATTTCTTCTTCGATTTCTGACGATCATCGTCATCATCGTATCGAGAGGCCCCTGCTGAGACGACTGATCGGGAATCGCCTCGGTCAGCACTGTCGAAGATGCCGCTGTCTCTAGTAGAAGACTTTCTTGTTTTGCCATCGTCGAAGTCTCCATCTCGACTAGCCTCAGAAGGAGTGCTTGGAGGAAGCGAAATTTCCGTTGGGTCAGGCTCGTATTGTTCGCTCTTCCGCTTTGATTTGTCCTTTGATTTCTTGTTGGATGACCTCTCCAATTCGGAGGCAATATCAGATGATGGGACTGAACGCGAAGGAGAATCATAACGCTCGCTATCTCGCTTTAACTTCTTAGACTTGCTGGATTCAGTCCACTCCTCATCTCCGTTGTCCAAATAATTAAACGCATCGATCGGAACAGATACCTTTCGGCTAGAAGTATCTTCCAGGTCGTCATCAAAACTCGTGGTCCCCTTCTTCGACTTCTTCTTTGACTTCTTGGGAGTTTCGAAGTAGCTTTCCGGCTCCTCGACAATCTCCCTGGTAGCAGGTGACTCCTCCATTGGCGTGGTGTCCTCGGCTAGATTTCTCTGTCTCTTTGCTTCCTTGTCACGCTTCTTCTGCTCCTTCTTGCTAAGCTTGGGTGCATCAAAATAGCTCTCGGTCTCTTCAACGACGTCTCTCGAAGTATAAGGCTCTTCGAGAGGCGTCGAATCGCTGCTCTGGCTTCTTGCTGCCTTGTCGCGCTTCTTCTGCTCCTTTTTGCTTAACTTAGGGGCATCATCGCCCTCAGGTGATACACTACGCCAGTCTTGCGGAGTGCTGGCAACTTCGCCGATGACAAAGCCATGAGGCGCACTGCTTGTGCCGGACACTTCAGACGGAATCGCACCGAGGTCTGAAACGGTCTCGGCGAAAGGAGCTCGATAAATTCCAGGCCCGTTGGAACCTGGTGGGGAGTCTCGGCGACGGAAGGAGGGATCGTTGATCACGATGTTGGGATCAAAGCCAGTGTCTTGTAAACCAGCCGCTACGTGTGCAGCAAAGTCCAAGTCGTCATCAAACGCACCAGGGATATGGGAAGATTGGGGAACAGGCGGCTTGGGCCCTGTTGATGGAGGACTTCGCTGTCTCTGGCTTCTGGGAGAGCTCTCCGGTTCAACAATGACGCCACGATATTCGTAAGGCCCTTCAACCCTCTCGCTAGCTTTCTCGTTCTCCTTCGTTTTAGAAGTCTTCGAAGTTTCGCTTGAATTGGCAACAGCAGCCCCTATGCCAGCACCCATGATTCCGGCAGCAATGGCACCCCATCCGCTGCTAGCCTTAGGTCTGGGAGTCGTTTCCTTTTCGTCAGGAGCGTCACGAGCACGTAGTTCTGGGCTCGACACAAATTCGTCTCTGTGATTCGATGGACTGTCAACCTCGTAGTGCTTGGTTTCATTCTCGCCCCATGTGACGCCTTTGGACACATTGGACGCTGTTGGTGACTGCTCCGTACTGCCACGTGATCGAGGAGTAACATCAGAAGCAGACGATCGGGAGGGCTCCTCGCGATCTCTCGAGCTGGGAGAATGACCAACATCGGATGCTGATGAGCGTTTCGATTGATCACGATCGTCAGACTTGGAAGATCGAGTGGGCTCCGAACGAGCATCGGCTGAGCGACTTGAGTCATCTCGGTCTTGAGATTTAGAAGAGCGGGCAGACTCCTCGCGGGTGGCTTGTTTTTCAGGTGCAGGAGATGGAGTTGGAGTCGGGCGGACAAGATTCAACAAAGGTCGAGGCCTCGAAGCATCAGGATCTCGTACTAAGTAGGGTTCCTGTGGCCTTGATCGGTCCCTATTGATGGCGGGGACATTGAAACTCTGTAATTCCTTTGGATGGTCCAAGACGTAGTCTAATCGGAAGTCTGCATTAGGTGCATCGTATGGTCCCACGTTCTTCTTACCTTCCATCTCAGGCGGAGTGACAATGCGGACGATTTCTTCTGGCTCGTCCTTCTCGGCGTACTTCTCTGTTACCGAGCGATCAGGGGAAGTACTCCGCGAGCGAATGACTTGAGATGCAATCTTGCGTGCCATGACGATCTCGCGATAGGCCCTATCTGCTTCTTCTTGGACTGGGTCTCGCTCTCGCTCATTGCTAGGCGTCTCGTTACGGGACTTGTAGTCATAATCATCATAATCACTACGTCCGCTGCGCCTCTCATCTCTGCGTCTGTCCCTGTCTGATCTCGATTCACGATAGCCTTCGGCTGTGACAGCAGCAACCGCAGCACCAATTGCTGCTGCAGCAATGGGTGCTGTGGAATGCTCAGTCTCTTGATATATCTTCTCAGCATCATGTAGAGCTCGGTCTCGTAAATCACGACCCGTGTAACGCCGCTCTCGCTCATCCCATTCGCTGTACTCCTTACTCGGAGGCTCGGGTCTGGAGCTCGACGGCTGGTCTATAATGGATGAACTTCGCTTGCGAGTGAAGTCAGGTTCTCGTTCAACAGTAACGACAGTTGGAGTAGAATCCACTCTTCGATGCCCCTGGACAGACTCAGTCGTCGGGGTTGGGAATGCATCATCTCTGACCTGGTACTGGAAGGGATCAAAAGCAGTAACGGGCGCTGAAACTTCACTCGTGGCACGTCGGACTTCGTAGGGATCATCCGAACGTTCACTACGTCGCTCTTCCCGTCGCTTTTCACGTCTCTCATCCCTCTCATCACGGGTTTCATCCTTTCGCCTCTCCCGTTTCTTATCTCGTCGTTCATCACTAGTAGAAACAGTAGACCGCGAATCCTTCTCTCGTTCCTTCTCACGACGCTTCTCCTTCTCCTTGCGTTCGTCACGATCAAGGCTGTCACGCTTGTCACGGCGTCGATCATCTTTCTTTTCCTTTTTCTCGCTCTCACGACGTCGGAGGCGATCTCTCTCCAGCTCTTGCAATTCCTCGAGACGCTGCTTTTCCTTCTCGGCCTCACGGCGGCGAAGACGATCTCTCTCCAGCTCTTCTTCCCTTCGCTCCTTCTCCTTGCGATCGTCTCTGCTCGAAGCAATTGCGGCGCCAACTGCAGCACCAGCCACACCCACTAAGGCAGCTTGAGCAAGAGATGAAGACCGGCCGGAAGGTTGATCCTTCTTCAGAATACCACCGGATTCAGAACGAGCTGCGTACGCCGGTTCATATACGCTTTGAGAAACAGGAGTGATCGGTTGAGGTTGTTGAATGGGGATAGGGCCTGGCCTGGCTGAGACGTACGGCTCTGCACCAGACACTACCGAACTCCTTGCAGCTTCAAATCTGGATGGATCGGCGGTAGGCATAGGATAAACATGCTGCAGTGATTGCTGAGAACCAGTGTCACTTTGGCCAGGTCCAGATCCTGGTGTCATCGCATAGGAATATTGACCGAAGTCACTGGTTGAGGTCCATGGTTGTACTTCATCATGTCCCACTGGTTCAGTCACGATCCCGTGTAGAGAATTGGCAGGTCCAAAGAGTCGAGGATCGACTATGGAATCCTTCCTGCTGAGCGGGTTGTACTTCTTCCTGCCAAAGAGGCTCCATCCTCCGGTATCATTACCAAAGGCCAGTCGAGAATCAACACTAGACTCAGACTCGGCATCTGACGCAGACTCCCAGCCATCTTCATCAACTGTATCTGATCCATGTGATATCCTCGAAGGGCCTAAACCGCGAGTTGCTCCCTGACCATAGGAGCTCATCCCCTTCACAGCTACCACTTCTGGATTCTTGCCATTGCGTGCAGCTTTCAAGTCCAACTTGTTCTGCTCTCGCGCAAGCTTTGCGAGGCCTGCGCCAACGGCCAAAATTTCGGCGTCTGTGGCAACCTTTGACAAGCCTGGTCTTGCCCCATCTCTTTCCCGCTCGCGCACTCGCTCTCTCTCCCTATCACTATATCTTTCCCTATCAATCTCCTTCCCTTTCCTAGATCTCACGCCCCTGCGTTTTGGACGCTTAATGAAACCAGTGCCATATGCAAGGTCTTCGTTGATCGAGGAGGACGAGGAATTGTTGCCCTTAAATAATCGGCTACTTCGCCGCCTGCGCAACCACCGCCTCTCGGATGGCGCAGTGAAGAATGTGCGAATTCCTGATCTGTTTGGCGGGAATGAGCGCGAGATGTCTATGTAGCTCGAGCTTGAAGAGGAGGAGTATGATTCTGGTTCGGCGCCTGGGCGCATACTTGGCGGTTCATCGTAATGTGTGCGTGCAGATTCTTTTCTTGCTCCTCTGGAGCTCTCAGGGCTCCTGCGACGCCGGTCTGCCATCGTTATGGCGTCGTTCATTGAGTTCGCATCGATATCATGAATGTTTGTTGTTATTATTCGGGTCGGGACGATAGCTTTGTTTAGCAGCCGCTCATAATCATGGGGCTGGGGGTATTAAATTTGCCTCCGGCTACTGGGGCTAGGATGCTGACGCCACAGCTTCAGTTTTCAGGTAGAGAAAAAGTAGTAAACAATCAGCCAATTCGTAAGCTGAGCAACGGAGGCACGATGACCTCCACGCTGGTATTGACTGAGGGAGCTGTTTGAGTGTTTACGAGCACCGTGCTCATGATAGTGTACGAAAAGTGATTTGCGCAGGGTTCAATTCCGAGGTGCTACGGTCACGTGGTCATAGTTCCAAGACCTTGGTTGCAACCTTCATGGACAGAAAAGGCGAGATCTCGATTGTCGGCAGCAGAGGTGGTAGAGAACTCCAATCAGAAGTGAGCGGGATATCAGAGGCGAATAAATGCTGAGCTGGCAGCCCGGACCAAAAAAGATGCTTCACTTCAAACGGAGGACGATCATCCAATGAACAGCAGAAACATTTTGTCAAAAACAGCTGCAAACTTTCTTGCTTTTTCTCTTGGCTTTTATCTTGAAACCTACTCCTTGCCACTATTCGTAGTCTTAACTTGAAAGAGCCAGCAATGCGGGACACAGAAACAAAATATAAGGAGCCTGGAGAACTGTGAATCGAAAGACAAGAACTTTTCAAGACATGAAATCTCCACTGGGAGACTTCTTCACTGTAGAAAGCTCAAACGCATGTCTGTAATTGATTCAGATGAACATAAACAGGGAAAGTGGAATTGGCATTTTGAGGTCACATGACTATATTTGGCTCAGTTCCATTAGGTAGATTTAGCCCGCTATACTTTGACGGAACCACTTATCAACTCTGAGCTCCTCAAAACCAAATACAAGCCCTTGCAGGTTTTGAATCTACATCTGTACAAGATGTGGTGCAGCTCAAATTCCCTAGTGATATCTTGAAGACAATGCCAGGAGCAAGTTGGCCATTACCTCGGTTCCATACCCTTTCGAATCCCAAGCTGGGCGGTTTCAAAAGACATCTGCCTCACTCCCCCAAATTGTTAGGCGAGATCTCGGTGGGACAGCCCACTGGTGATAGTAGTGCACAGAATGACCAAGTCCTTTGGCGAAGGAGGAATCGACGGCAGAATTTTGTTATCGGCGGCTGGCGCTAACAAGGTAGTCATAAAACCGTGGCGGAATTCGAAGTTGGCGATGATGATTCTTCTCTGATATTAAGCGAGCTTCGACCGCTCCCCTATTCTTACCGAATATTATGACACCACCACCCTCTTCCCTTTCCACCGCCTCCTATCTTCTGCTAAGGTTTATTACTGCATCACAGTCTAACTGGACAACTCCTCTCTAGCAACTCACCGCCTTTGGTAGAATAAAAGCTGCCTCAAGTTCATCCGGTAGAATGAGAGTGCCCACTGCACGTTGACTTTTCTTATTTATATCATGTCACATTATTCATTTCTCATCCCCATCACTCAAATTTCTCGCTTTACAAATCATATATACAACCCATCACCTTCCCCCTCTAAATCGGCACGTCCGCCGCCACCTCCCTCCAAAACCCACACCGCGCATTCAACTGATCGACCCTCACATTCTCAAACCCACTACTCTCAATCACATACTCCTCTCCAGTTCTCCAGTTCTCAGGGACTCCGGGCTCAGAGGAATTGGTGAGCTTGTGCACGTTAGGGTCGCCGGTCTGGAAGAAAGATGCAAAGGCCCCGGTGAAGCCATCGTAGATTAGGGGTTGGGACTTGGTGATGGCGTTTACTTGGTTCCACTAGAGGTACAATGTTAGTTGAGGGGGTGGATAGGTACATGTGTGGAGGAGAGTATCATACCCATTCCGTATCACTCGCATGCTTCGCCGGACTAATACTATACTCTCCCACATAGCTCTTGCTGTGAGCCGCCCTCGCAACCCAGTAAGTCGGGCATGCGAGCACAATGTCTCTATAAATCAACCCGGCTCTGGTGTAAGTGTCATTATAACTCGCTATCTCCTCACTCGATCCAGTTGAAGGATACATCTCCTCCACACGCCCTATGTTCCTATCCGAAAATCCTGGCAGGAAGCCACGGAGCCAGCCGTTGAAAGATGCTATGCTGGAATTGAAGGGTGGTATACCTGTGTTGTTGTAGTCTGCAAGACCCGGAGGGATGAAGTTTTCTCCTGCAAACATCACACACATCAGCCTTGAAATTTAGGTTAGTAAAGGGGAGGGACTTGCCTTCATGCGTATTATACATCCCCCACCCATACTCAATATTCACATCCCCATTCTTCGTCGCTTCACTCAGCGGCTGCGTCAGAAACTTCCCATCAATAACTGGCGCCCAGGTATACGAGCTCGTATTATAGCTATGACTGGCGCTGATCGCTAGCGCCGCCGTCCTGATGATTTGCACATCTACCGTTTTCAAACACTGCAAAGAACCAGGACCAGAACACCCAGTCATGTTGGCGAGCGTGTCGTATATCCATTGCGCTTCTGGAGCGTCGTATGTATACGTCTTCGGCCAGAATGGAGAAGAGGCCAAGGCTTTGAAAAACAGAGGCGGGTTGGTTTTGCCTCCGTTCGCAATGACCTGCGCCACGACACTCCCCGCCCCAGCACTCTGTCCCCATATCGTCACATTCTTGGGATCACCGCCAAATTGCTCGATATACTTGTGCGTCCAGACCAATGCAGCCTGCTGATCTAGCAAACCCGGATTGAGATCCGAGTTTGGGTCTGAAGCTATTTCAATCCCCGGGAGGAAGCCGAAAGCGTTGACGCGGTAATTGGGGTACACGAATATGAAGTCGTTGGAGGAGGAGACATTGAGGACTGGATAGCCAGCAGGTGGCATGGTGAAGGAACCGCCTCCTTCGATGAAGGCACCACCAAAGAAGACCACGACGACGGGACGAAGAGGTTGCGGTGGAGACCAAGGGCGGGAGTAGAGGCCCAAGTAGAGGCAATCTTCTGAGCCGTTGACCTGGAGTGAGTGTCAGGATGAATGAGGTATGGTGGAAAGACGGGGAAGCCAACCGTTCTTTGTGGACAGTAAGGAAATGCTTGACTGGAATCGTATGTGCCATTGGTGATTGGAGCTGGTGCTTGAGGAGCTCTGAATCTGTTTTCTCCTACTGGAGGTGCTGCGAATGGGATCTTGGTCCAGTAGCTTAGGTTGTAGGACGAGGAATAGGCGCCTTGGAAGGTACCATAATCAAGCGTCGCTAAGAGATCTTGAGCGAATACCGATGATATCAAGAAGAGAAGAACCAAGTAAGTCCACTGGGAGATCGCCATGACTTTGGCTTTTCAAGTCCAAAATTATACAGAGTATTGCCTAAACGAAGGAATGCTCAAGCACGACGTCAAGCTACTCAGCTCTCCACGAACAAGGAAATTATCTGAACTTTCCTACCAGTCATTATATACTCCTGGAGACTCATCGCAGGCTACCAGAAAAAAAAGTTGATGACGAGCGGAACTTGAGCCGTATGGCGGGGTAGCTAAATACGGGGTAATAGCGTTGACCAGTAGGAAGAAAACAAAAGCGCAAGCTCACAACCCGCAGATCCGCTGATGAAAATACATTGACAGTACATCATTACATCGGAACAAAGTGCACCGAAAGCCTACAATTTTTCCGCGCCTTAAGTAGATGCGTTCCTTACGACCGTGAAATGCTGCTTGTACTCGAATACCGATGCGCTGGACAGATGCTCGCTCGCTTGCTTCCTTCCGAATCCTCCTCATGTAACTTACTAATAAATACTGCAAAATTCCAATTGTGTCCAGTAACCCGAGAGAATATGATACACAGACAGAGCGCTTGGAACTATAATTACTACTCATATTTCCAATATCTCATCACATCATCCCCTCATCGCAGTCAGACAGCGAAAGGCGGTCTACCAATACGGATCCCGTCTGTTTCTATGGCCTTCATATAGTCAGCTACCAACCACCATTCAAATCATAACGACGTCTCGGACCTTGATGCACAATAAACTCCTCTGGAGGCACCGGGAGAATCGGCGCCGGTCTCTCCATAGCTGGTAAATCGTCCTTGAACATCGAGCCCTTGAGATCCTCCTCGCGGCGCTCAACCATCTCTTTCATGATCAAGAATGCGAGTTCTGGGTTCTCTCCGAAAAAAGATTGGGTTTCATCTTGATGGTTCTTCCATAGTTGTGCTTGGAGAAAGCCGACGCGGGCGAAAACTTTCTTGAGGAGCGGGTCCATGGGGGAGACACCACTGTGAAGGGTTTTGGTGGAGTGAAGGACGGATGGGATAGCTGCTTCGAGACCTGCTACTTCAAAGCTGTTGATTGTCAGATATGATGCCCATCATAGACAACCTTGTCAAGAAGTCGTAGGAACGAGACTACTTACCTGTTGACAATGAAAGCAGCAATGCACTGCTTAAAATCCTGCATCAAATACCTCTCAGCACACACATAAACATCTACACTCAACTCATATGCCAGACCCCAAGTCCTCAGATCCTCCTCGCTCATTCTGTACTCCACCACCGGCTCCTCAACCAGCACAATATCAGTTCTCGAGCCTCTCCTCCGCTCCCGGTCCCGAGCTCTATCCCGAGGTCGGGGACGGGGTGGATGCGGATGAGGATAGCCGTTTCGTCCGATGATGACTGGCTGGGGAGGCGGTGCATTTGGCGGAAATCGAGAGCGAGGTGGAAGCGGTCGTCTGGTTGCACCGCAAGACCAACACGGTGGACCCATCACTTCTGAAGTGCAGTCTGCGCAAGAACAGTCGAGTCTGTGGCGGCCTGGCTGCTTGCGGGATTGCTCTTCCCAGGCTCGTTGTTGCCGCGCACGCTGGTTTGCCCGTCTTCTGCGACTTCTGGCGCTGTGAAGATAGTCAGCAGCACGTAAGTGGAATATGGGGATAGAGTTTGACGTTTCTGGGATTTCCAAACATACCTGTCATCACTCGCGCTCCCCAAACTATCCGATCCATCATCACTGCCCGTATTCGCATCCTCATTAATCTCCCTGCCCTTCCCCTTATCGGGTTCCTCCACTAGAGCACTCCCCATACTCTTAATCGGCACAAACTTCTCCTCATACAAATATGCCACTACAAAACTAAAGATATCTGGGTCCTCCTCCGGTAAATCGATCGCCTGCTCGCCAGCCTCTTTCCACTCCCCATCCAGCGCTTTCCGGAAGTATTCCGATTTCGTGAGGATGTCTCTGTGTACTGGGAAGACTTCTGCATGCGGTCCTACGCGGATGGGAATGATCGCTGACTGATACCTCCTAAAAGCACTTCATATCAGTCTCCATTGCTCTCAACACAGTCAAGTCTCATCCATTCTCCCCAAGCGCTCAGACCTGTCAGACGGACAAAGTAAAAGAGAGAGCTTACCCATCCACACTACTCAACCACAAATCCCTCTCCGGATCCGCGACATCCTTTTGCCTGTATTCCGCCTCCACGAAATCCAGCTCCACGACCTCAGGAGTCGTAGTACTAGGTGCGCGCATCGCCGCATCGAGGGACGTCTCTGCAATCGCCGCGATGCCTGCGGCGCTGCTGCGCATGCGTGCCATGTCTCCCTCCACTTTGTAACTATCTTCAGCTACCCCGCCAAAAGCGCAACTCCACGATCAGATGAAACCCGGTGGAGCGTATTGTAATCTTACTATTGCGCGCAAACGGAAATAGAGAAGCAAAAGGTACTTTTGAGATGAGTGCTTTAGGCAGGAAGGCAGAGATTGTTTGTGTCACCCACACCTAAATATCCATGGGCTCGCAGACCGAGTTGGCTGCTCAGGTTGGGTCTGGGATGTCGCCGTTGGAAGCCGCTGATGATGCAGCTGGTGAATGGAGATCAGCCAATCCAGGCACTAGAAAAAGGGCATGGACTTCTGCCTTTCTCAACCACGAGAATGAATTGAGTCACTTTAGGAAACCATCAATATGACAGAAGGATATGAGAGCCGTGGAAGCAGGAGGACTGATGTAAAATGAAGATGCTAATGCGGGTGAGCAGTAAGAAAAAAAATAGAAAGACAGACAAGTGACGCAAGACCGCTACAAGTACCAGATCGCGTGATAAGAGCCGTATTAAAGCTCGCCTCCCTACTGAGAGAGGCTGAAGTCCTTCCCTGCGGAAAGTTGGTTTGGCGTGCGCAGATGTTTGGCTGAGCCAGAACGAAGCTGTGCGTGATGCGATTGTATTGGGTGCATTGCAGCTGCTCTCGCCTCGCAGGCGAGGCTGTCGGATCCATTGGCTGGCGTGCGTTTGGGCGAGGAGCTGCAGGTGACCTGTGGATTTCACGCAGCGGGTTGCAGGAACTGAGGTACATTTCTAATGAGCAAGAGAAGGATTGAGGATAGTGAGTTGAATTGATGGAGACGGGAGTGTCTTGTTGGGGTTGAGGTGATGCAGGACGGAGTTGGGGGGTCTGAGACAGCGTCAGGGACGAAAGGCCACATGATGTGATGCTGCAGATAGGAACGGTGAGTGCCCTGGACTTGGGATAGATTCTTTGTCCTGACTGGGACTTGCAGATGCAAACGGTTTAACGGTTCCTTCCCCGGAGGTCTAGATCTTGATCTCGGATACTTGATGTCTAGGTACCACTGACCATCCCACTCCCAATCTGGCACTCAGCAAGGAGCTCTGAGATTAAAGGTGGAAAGTAAGAGTAACTTTTGAATGTGTTACATTGTCGGCGCGCTGCCTTCTCATCGAATAAATATACTAAGATATAAACCCTACCATTCCAGAACTAGACCGTATATACCTTCCGTATGAACAAGCACAAAATGTACCTCCACGTTTATCCTATCTCGTCCTACAGATTTTGCAAAACGCTAATGCAGTGATGACAAGTGACCAAGGAAATCGTTAAATGTGATGTCTGGTCCAGCCTAATATGCAACTCCTCGGTAACCACCATACTGAGGTAGATTCGGTATCGTGGGCTGCCGTGGTGGGCTACCATTTATTCCGCCTAGTGGGGCTGCCCCTTCAACCAAATTCTCTCTGCTCTCTACCGAGTGCAGCGTTCGGTGTGTCTGTGGTGTGAACGGCCGTGACTGTGGTGTAAAGGGTCTGAGCGGTGTTGCATCGGCGTATGGGTTCGCGGGCTCGTGCATGAAGCTATCGCCGCTATTTTGCTTTGACAGCGGATATTTGGGCTCGTTCTCGTAGGATGAGGTCATGGGCACCTTAGCAGGGTCCATGAGGAGTGAGTTGCGGGCATCGAGAGGAGTGAGGTTGTCGATGTCGCGGTTGAGTTTTTCTAGGATTTTGTTAGTATGTACGTGAGTGGGAGATGGAGGTAACATACCAGCTTCCTTGCGTCTCTTGCGGTGAGGGTTCTCCTTGCAGCACATGATGATGGCGTTGACCGCAATCAAAAGAGCCAAAACTCCAGTCAATAGTGATTGAACGGCAATCAGTACAACCCCGGTGACGGTCTGAGTAGTCTGCGCAATTCCAAGCTCCTCCACGAATACAAGAATGCAGACGACCGAGAGTGCTCGCACAACTTGGATGAAAATGTTGATCACATTGCCAGATCTGCGCTCATATGGTCGATTCCATATAAGCAGGCCGAGCATAAGGCATTCAATGACCAATTGGGCGACAGTTTGAGTAAGTCCATGGCCATCAGCAGCCGCCAACACGCATCCCTTGGCGAACATGTACACAATGGCCGGTACGAAAGCCCACCAGAAGTCCTTCTTGTAGCTATCGTAGAATATGCTGTACTTGAGCCAGAAGTCCTTATTATCGTAGAGTGCGGATACGTCTCCTTCCATTGACTTGAGTTTACGAGCTGTCTGCCAGATCTTAAACGTGAAGAAGGCGAGAACTCCTGTGAAGATTGCGAGAGTGAGACCGGCGAGTAGCTTGGCGGCCCAGGAATCTCCATGGGTGAACTGGTAGAGACAATACAATACCCAGACTCCATAAAGTACCAAAATTAATTGGACAATAGCTCGAGCCATAGTACCCCAGTAGTGCTTGCGGAAACCAGTAAGGCTCTTTGGGAAAGAACCAAAGAGTGCCCACGTCTCCAGAATAACCTTGAACAGAAGGATTCCAACCGCAATGGCGGCAACAACGCAGGCGACGATCAAGAGAACAGTCATAAATGTGTTGGCTTGAGGAACAGAGAGTTCCTCAACATAAGCCTTGATACCGTTCACGGTCGTTTGAATGGTCGAGGTCGAGTTTGACGAGGAAGACGTCGAGGATGATGAGTTTGTACTGGTCGAGAGCGAGTCTCTGATCAACAATACACTGTCCATAAACATCTCCAGTCCTCTTTTCTTAGTGCTCGTTCCGTCACCGAAGACAAGAGTTGCATTCTGAAGGTATGTAACACTGTCATCAGTCAAGTTGCCTCCAGTAGCAGCTCGGAAATTGTCGATGGAGGTTTGCATTGCGGTCCAAGGGATAATTCCCGTGCTGAAGCCAAAATTCTTTGTGAAGCTCCTGTAGACATCGGGATAGTTCACCGATAGCATTCCGTTCATAGCGAGCCCTTGGAACCAACCAAAAACTTCTGTGAACGATGGACTTGGTGTACCTGAACCTCCAGTTGCTCCACCGCTTGCTACAGCACCAACAGCAGAGAATCCGGACACAAGCAGAGCGGCACCTGCTACACCAGCGGCAACGTAAGTGACTGCAGCAACACTAACAGTCTTGCCGTTGCTGACACTCGAGGTAATACAAGCAACATCCGCTCCGGTATCTAGGGACTTCAGCTCAAGTGTTGCTTCCGCTGCAATGTCTGGGATACTGAAAGCGATAGAGGGGATCAACGAGGCGTATGAGGAAGGAATCGTCTGAACACCGGTTGCCGAGAATGTGCCTGATGGTACTTGGTGATCGTTAGCTTGTTTTTTCAAACCTATCCAAATAAGGAAATATCTTACCAGGGCATAGCTGTGAGACGAAGGTTGCAGTATCACAAGGGTTGAACGAGTTTTGATAGACAGAAGTACCATAAGCCGTCACATTCAGCCTGCAGAGTCAGTACATCTGTCCAGCTAATCCGGGTGCAGAACTTACTGAGCTGTGACATTCTGGGTGGTGGCACTGGTGCCAGAAACGTCGAATGTGACCGTTTTGGCATCATTGTTGTATTCGATGTCGAGGTTATTGACTGTGATATTTGAACCCGACAAACATGTGCTGAATCCAGAAGTCTTGAGGATCTGATCTGCGAGACCCTTCCCTGGAAGGACTCCGAGTAACAATAAGGAAAAGGTCGATAATGTGGATGGCCGTAACATTTTGTCGAATCCGACGGACGACACACTGTGAAAAAGGAGTCCCCGCCCAATGATTGTCTACTTTGATGCCGCTGATGTGTATATTCTATCCTTTGCTGAAATATCCCTCCCGTATGCTGATGTCTATACAATATGGCCAATGATCGAGTCCTGTCAGGGAAGAGCTATGCCTCCGAGGAAGTCTATTTCGAGAGGTCGAGGTCGTGTGCGAGTGAACGCTGAAAGGTTGGAGTGAAAGGTGCCTAGGATCTACCTGGAAAGAATCGAACGAAGATTGATAGAGGTGGGAGATGGAAACTGGAGTCGATGGAAGTCGGATGAAAGCGAGAGACAAGGAGACAGAACGATTGTTTGTTGGCTTGTGACTTCGAGTAGTAAACGATGGTGTGGTTTGGTCGATGTTGAAACTTGAAAGAAAGATCACAGCACAACACACAGACAAAGAGGGGGTTGAAGATGCATACAGGCAGATGAAAACGAACGTGTGTGGAGGCGTTGTCACCACCAGAAGAAGGACTTGGAGAAGGAAAAAGCACCAGAAGCACGAGATGCCCGATCCTTCCAGAGCAAAAGGTCTGGAAGCAAGGATCCAGATATCAGCGGCCCACACGAAACAGCCAGGGACAGCGCCAGTCCGAGGGGATCAACAGCCACTGAAGACGTTACTGGCGTAGTGCCCGTCGAGGGGTGCCAGGGACGGGACGGCAATTCATTGGCAGAGACACCACCGCCGGGGAGGTAGACCCGCCCATTCAAGCTCGAACAGGAATAGGCGTGTCGCTACCCCTGGCGCCAGGCCAGCGCGGAAGGACGAAGACAGCGATCAGTGAAGGATATGATTTGCTGTCCGGGCCAGCCAGAACACGAAGTCCTGAAACCCCACCGCAAAAACCTGCGGCGTCCCTTTTCACCTGGGCCAAAGAGGGCAGTGCAGCTATTTTTGAACCTCGAATTCAACGTCCTCTCGTCCAAGAGAATAATTAACCAAAGTCAACATAAACAAAGATTGAGGCTATCGATTGGCATTAATCATCTGAACTTCGAGAAACACATAAAATGACTTCCTGCTGATGATACTGAGCCGGTGTGATGATCATTGTCAAAATGGAAATCTCCAAGCGAATCTACAACTATGCACACGCGTAAAGTTCCAGAGAATCTGCGCTATGGAGACGCTGGGAGACGACCAAGGTCTGCGGTGCATGACGCCTCAGATTAATGCACCGCCCATTCTTGCCTTCTCCAGAGTTCTGGGTTCTGGATTCTGGATTCTGGACCAAGCTGATGATGTTGAAGGGATTGCGAGGAGTTCATCGGATGTACAAAGTAGTCGTCATGAGGTGCAAATTCTCTGTATACATAGCTCCCGTGGAGGCTGAGAAAGCTCCTCTGCATACGCAATTGGCAACGGCTCCTTCAGCGACTTCTCATACCCCCCTGCAGTACCCCCAGGATGAAATACTCGTATTGAAAATAAAGTTACCATCTGCTGAGCCACCAGGCTTCGGTGCCATCCAAGATCTCGATGCCAAGATCTCTCCATCATTTTCAGGGCATAGCTTTTACAAGTATGCAGGGAGCACAGACTTTGACCATCATCTCAAAGCTCCACTGAAACAAACTCAACCAGCGGGGATCTTTCGAAATCACTCCGGAAATAGAAACGTTAAGATTTAGGAAATCTCCGCGACGGTTCTCTGGATGTTGACAAGAAATGAAAAGCATCTGGCATGCTCTCGCACTTAGTCAGAGCTCTGGGAGAAGTCTGTCCCGCAAGAAGACAGGAAGAGCACGTGCATGGATAGTTGATACTACCAACGTGACAGGTCACGTTCTTCGCCTTGCATCGGCTCGGATTCCTCGCACTCTTTCGTTCCTCGTATTTCGTTCTGTCGATTGCTCGGAAGGTAGTTGAATAACCCTCACCGTGAATGGTCGGTTCGTTCCTGTTTCTTCTCGCTTCACCACGGGCCTCACTCTTGCGAGATCCTCAGCCAGTAAGGCCAACCTGTACTCATCGGAACAGGTAAGGCTACTGCTCGGCCTTGCCTTCTAGATGCGACAATCAGCAATCGGTGGAACAAAGTGCCGCTTCGATTAACTCCAACAATTTGTTACACTGCACCAGTAACATTTTGTGGTTGCCTACAGGTTTGCTCGTACCGACTTATTTTCACTCGCCAGTTTTGACGGGAGGCTTGAGATCCTTGCAGCCATGAAAGGCCATTTCACTTGAACTCGAGATTAGCTTTTGACGACATCTCATTCCACTTGCATCTTCTCTTCTGTTGTGTACGATAGAAAATTGGTGGTTTCTCCCGCTTCCGTCGCCTTCTTTGTACCTTCCTTCTTCCCTTCCGTGTAACAAACGTTCATCAACACCTCAGATTGGTGAGACATAATCTCCCGGCAATCCAAAATGGCCAACGAGGAGAGGCGTCAGGTTGTTGTCGACCACCCAGCAACACCAGAAGAGGATAGAGACCCAAAGTCTTCACAGACAGTCGGTGATGATGATCCTAAAACGGATTACTCGAGCACGGCCCAAAACAAGACCTCTTTCGGGCACTACTTGGTACTTATCTCTACTTGCAATTTGGGCTTGTGAATTGACAATTGGCGTAGAGGATCTTTACATACTCTACTAGAAATGATAGAGTCTTATTGGCATTGGCAGCGTTCGGGCAGATAGGAACTGGCGTTACTCTCCCCTTAATGAACATTATCTTTGGCAAGTGGCCCTCGAGTGACCCTGGATCGGATCAGGATATACTAATATCTCCAAGGTCACCTTGTTGGCAACTTCACTAATTACTTTGTGCCTGGTTCGACGACTACTAAGGCTCAGTTCCTTCATGCTCTCAATCAGCAAACGTTAGGATTTTTCATTCTCCTCTCCCGTCCTCCGTGCTTCCTTTTTCCCCATTATCTATTGCAAACGCCTATCTATCTCGTTTGGTTGCTGGCTCTTATAACAAAGTTCAAACTGACTATGCTTTCAGACTATACATTGTCTACTTGTTCATTGCAAGATGGACCCTAAGTTACTTTGGCATGTTCTCCTTCCGAATGGTGGGACTGAGAATGTCAGCCAAGATTCGTCTCGATTACCTCAAGGTATGGAATAGTGCTACTTTGACAAGTTCGGGCTGACCCTCGACAGGCACTCTTTTCTCTCTCCGTCTCCGTTCTGGACACCCTCCCCAGCGGTCAAGCATCTAACACACTGTCAAACACTGCAAACACTTTGCAGATTGGAATCTCTGACAAGCTTGGTATCTTGATCCAATTCACAACTCTAATGATCACTGCAGTCATCATCGCTTTCAAGTACAGCTGGGCCCTCACATTAGTGACTAGCTCTGTGCTGGTCTTCGTCTGTATTGTCTACGGGACCACGATACCCATCATCATCAAGATGACCCGCGAAGTAGAACACGCAGACGAAAAAGCGTCTTCCATCGCCGGCGAGGTCCTTGGATCTATGCGAATGATTGTAGCATGTGGCGCCGAACAACGAACAGCGGACAAGTACGCTGGATGGGTTCAGGAGGCACGACGAAGAGGTTTGAAGATATCACCATGGATCGGCATCCAATTTGCACCAATGTGGTTCTCAATCTACTCCACTATGGCCCTGAGTTTCTGGTTCGGATTCAAGCTGTACCTTCAAGGTCATATTGATAACGTTGGGACTATCGTCATCGTTCTGATGTCCGTGATGATGATTGCTTTTTCACTATCCCAGACGGCAGCCCCTATCATCGCGGCTACAAAATCAGCTAGTGCAGCTACGGACTTCTTCGCTGTTATCGATGCGCCGAAACCTTCGACCACTGGATTGAAGTACCCAGAAGCCTCTGCAACTGAGGATATCATCTTCGACTCCGTCACATTTGCGTACCCCAGCAGACCGCATGTGAAAGTCCTCGACGACCTCAGCGTTCGCTTCGAGAAGGGGAAGATCACCGCAATCGTGGGTTCCTCGGGTTCCGGCAAAAGTACCATCGTCGGTCTTCTCGAGCGTTGGTACGAGCTTGACGACGACAAGCTCTTTCGACTTCCGGAAAGTGCTGTCAAAGACGAGAAAGCTGAGGCTAGGAAGAAAGAAGAGAAGCCAATTGTCGTGGACGATGAGCCGAAGACACCTGTTGCTCTCGGCGGCAAGGTCTCTGTGGGAGGCAAGCACATTGATGAGCTGGAGATGAAGTGGTGGAGATCGCAGATTGGGCTTGTGCAGCAAGAGCCATTTATCTTCAACGACACGATCTATAAGAACGTGGAGAATGGACTGATAGGCTCGCAGTGGGAGGGTGAGAGTAAAGAAGTCAAGAGAGGGCTCGTTGAGGAAGCATGTAAGGAGGCTTTTGCAGACGAGTTTATTAATAGACTGCCCAAGGTTAGTAGCAAACTCTTTCAAATTTGGGATTCATGAAGCAGTAACACATAACACCTGTAGGGCTACGAGACTCAAGTCGGCGATGCGGGTATCAAACTTTCCGGTGGCCAAAGACAACGCCTTGCAATTGCACGCTCCATCATCAAGAGACCCAAGATCCTCATCCTGGACGAGGCAACCAGCTCAATCGATGTTCGCGGAGAACGTTTAGTCCAAGCAGCGCTCGATAAAGTGAGTGAGGGACGAACAACGATCACTATTGCCCATCGCCTGTCAACTATCAAGAAAGCAGACAAGATTGTAGTCTTGAGAAAAGGCAAAATGGTCGAAGAAGGCACTCACAACAGCCTTTTAGCCAATGAGAACGGAGCCTACTGGGCGCTCGTGAACGCACAGAAGCTCTCTATGGGCGAGAAGTTCGAGGAGGAGTCGGATTTAACTGAGAACGCAGACGAGCAAAAATTGTTCCGTGGTTTTAGTCATGCGAGCGGGAGTGCCCAAGAAGAAGAGAAGGCGGAGGGTTATAAGCCGAAAGGATTCTTTGGAAGCTTTAGCTTCCTGTTGTATGAGCAGAGGACATATTGGGTGTGGTATAGCCTTCTGTGGGTGATTTCTCTTCTGATACGTCTGGTCGAACTTGATTGAAGATCTCCGCTAGCTGTCGAATTATGTATGAATTGCTGACTAGGTATAGGATAGTTGGATGTGCTGGTGCCGGCTGCGGATACCCTATTCAAGCCTATCTGTTTGCTCAACTCCTCAACGTAACCACTTATTTCGGTGCGGCTCTATCTGCAGCAAGCAATCACTGGGCCCTCATGTTCTTTATCTTCGCACTTGGAGCAGGATTGGCATACTTTATTCTGGGCTGGTCTTCGAACACTGTGTCCTCGGTAAGTCACGGCCCTCGGCCTTCGTCCTCAAATAGCTGATTATGTCCGCAGCATATCGTCAATGTATATCGCCAAGAGTACTTCGACAGTATCCTTCACAAACCAATTCCATTCTTTGATGCCGAAGACAATTCAAGCGGCACACTCACTGCAAGAGTAGCCAATGATCCGACACAGTTGCAACAGATGCTGGGCATGAATATGGGCTTGGTCTTAGCAGCTTGTTTCAGCCTGTTGGGTTGTGCGATCATTGGCTTTGTCTTCGGATGGAAATTGACACTCCTCACGGCAAGTCACGATACTTGGCTACCCCAATACCCCACAGTCTAACATTTACAGGTCTTTGTTGCAATGCCAGTCATCGTCATAGGATGCTTCTTCCGCCTCCGTTACGAAATCCAGTTCGAAGCCATGAACGCCGCCGTTTTTGCAGAATCCTCCAAATTCGCCGCTGAGGCCATCGGAGCTTTCAGAACCGTCACTTCCCTCACACTTGAAGACATGATTTGCCAACGATACGATGATCTCCTCCGAGGACACCTCAAGGCAGCCTTTAACAAGGCTAAGTTCTCCACTATCATATTCTCTGCAAGTGACAGCATACAGCTTCTCTGCATGGCGCTTGCATTCTGGTATGGCGGCCAGCTCCTTGGCAAGCGAGAATACAATTCCACCCAGTTCTTCGTCGTTTATATAGCTGTTATTCAAGGCGCCGAAGGAGCTGGGCAACTCTTCTCCTTCGGCCCTAACATGGCTCAAGCTGCCGCGGCAGCCAACCGCATCCTCTCCTTCCGTATCAAGCCACCGACCAGTATCAAGCCTATCACAAAGCTGCAAGACACGGATGGAGGCGTCAAAATCGAGCTCCGCAACGTGTGGTTCAAATATCCCACGCGAGACATTCCCATCTTCACAGGCCTCAACTTAACCGTTGAGAAAGGCCAGTTCGCCGCCCTCGTCGGCGCTTCGGGCTGCGGCAAGACCAGCATCGTCTCTCTCCTGGAGCGCTTCTACGATATCCAAAAAGGCAAAATATTGTTTAACGAGACTGATGTGGCGGAGATGGAAGTCGCCGAGTACCGCAAGAACATCTCACTTGTAGCACAGGAGCCGACCTTACTCCAAGGAACGATCAAGGAGAATATCCTGCTCGGCGTGTCAACCCAGACTCCCAATGAAGTTCTCCATCAAGCATGCCGCGACGCCGAGATCCACGACTTCATCACTTCCCTTCCCGAAGGCTACAACACAGACGTTGGAACCAAGGGTATTGCTTTATCTGGTGGCCAGAAACAGCGTATCGCGATCGCGAGAGCCTTAATCAGGGATCCCAAGATCTTGCTGTTGGATGAAGCGACAAGTAGCCTGGACAGCGAGAGCGAGAAATTGGTGCAAGCGGCATTTGAGAGAGCAGGGAAGGGAAGGACGATGGTGGTGGTTGCGCATAGGTTGGCCACGGTGCAGAATGCGGATGTGATTTTTGTGTTGGGGGAGGGGAAGGTGTTGGAGGTGGGAGATCATAATCAGTTGTTGAGGAGGAGGGGGGTTTATTATCAGATGGTGAGTTCATATCTTCTTGGAGTGGTTTGGAGAGAGATTTGCTAACGATGTGTATAGTGTCAGTCACAGGCGCTTGATAGATGAGCGTTGGTGGACTTTTCTACTCTTTGATGGAAAGGCTTGCTCCGATGCCAATACATGACATGGCATTTAGATCGGGGTGTCTCTACTCTTGCTTTTGGCAAAGATGATGTTTTGTTCGGGTTGTCAGCTTCTTTCGATGTATTTTATATACTCCACCCACACCCAGCAGCCATTGAGCTTTCAATCTTGCGGCCTGCAAGTACGATACGTGATCTGGATTGTTCGCTCTCTGCTTAGGCTTTTGTGAAGGTAAAAATTATGTATCCTCTGGCAACTTTGTCAGTTCCGTCTTTCCAGGCCTTGTTGCACCACAGGCATTCATTGCATGTTAGTGGCCAAGGGCATAAGCGGGAAAATGTATCTGACAACATCTCTTTTTTCGAGCCTCGTTTATTAAATGTTGTTGAGATCGTGACGTTTGCTTGGGCAGCAATGCAGGTAGGTCATCCATCATTGGTAGGACTCGACCACTCACTCCGCATGTTCTGAGCAGCTATCAATAGAGCCTTTGCTCCACACTCCTAGCTTCTCAATCCATAGTCAATCACAGATATTACGAGCGAAGTTTTCAAAATGTCATTCGGTTTCTCAGCCGGCGATTATGTCTCTGCGCTCAACTTGGTGGCCGCTGTGGTCGAGGCTTTGCAGCCCAGTGGAGGCGCTGGCGCTCAGAGTCGAGAGGTTGTGCAGCACCTCACCAGCCTGCAACAAGCACTTCAAGCAATAAAGGACTTGGAGTCCGAGCTTGACGAGTCTTAGAAGCATTATCTCTCGGCTCTCCGCGAGACAGGCGCAAGATGTCAAGGGACCGTTGAGGACTTCTGTCGAAACTGCAAAAGCATCAGCCTCATCTCCGTGAAGATGGGTCGACTTCCAGAATCAAAGGCAGCTGGATGAAAATTCGATGGTCACTTTGCTAACAGGAAGATGTATTGCACTTCCAAGCAAATCTAAGCGGTCACACTCTCGCTATTCAGACAATGCTTCAAGCTCTTCAAGCGTCTGCATTTACTCGACATCTATCGTCAATTTAATTCTGACTTGGTCTCAGAGCAAAACTTGAAGCACATGAGAAGAATCAAGAGGCACAAACTAAGACGCTTGCTAGTCTCATCCAGAAATCTTTCTTCGAGGTTATGCAACAGCTTCTAAAGTTTGCGGCGCATGGCAAAATGATGTTTGAGACAACGAAAGATATTCTGTAAGAGCTGTATTGGATCAGAAAAGCCTTACCTGTTAACATGTTTTCAGAACCCTGAACATCAGGAATTTTCATATGGCCTTGCAGATCCAGAACATGCTCACCATGATCCCCGGTCAGGTCGAACGACAGCAACCTGTGTATCTTGTGGATTGGATGGGCAAGCATAGACCTTCAATCTCGAATTCTTTCGGTCTTCCGAGGTTTGTCCTCTCCGCCGATCAAGTAGATTTGCTTACCAGGGACTAGGCACTGATTACGGTTCTCAGAGACGGGCTCAAGAGCCATGAAAATGCCTGCAAGAAAATCGATGGTGGCTGATTTGGGTTTCGAGATGTGGACACATGGCACGAAATCAATCTCAAAAGTAACTGGGAGCACACTCTTAGGCCCGGTCAACGAGTTGAGATGGTGATGGTGCAGTGGATCACAAAACGACCTATGCGATGTCCTGAATGCGAGACAATGTGCGAAGATTTGGTAGAAGAGGGGATTTATTGGTAAGTCAGAAGGGTGGTTACAGGGACCTCTCCCAGGCCAAAGACTAATCTCAGCGGGCCTCGAATGCGGGCTGAACTTCGAGTGTTTGATCCTGAAGACATCGTCGAGGAGTTATACGGCCCAGGAAACCGTTACCTTTTGGCACCACTTCTTGGA
The DNA here is from genome assembly GCA_001625345.1 of Cairneyella variabilis. Lineage (NCBI taxonomy): Eukaryota > Fungi > Ascomycota > Leotiomycetes > Helotiales > Cairneyella > Cairneyella variabilis. The sequence continues at coordinate 13,529 of AYLM01000182.1, read as the reverse complement.
TGTCAAGTGAAGCCGAAGCCGCTGACTGCAGCTGAGGAGGGCCAATATACCAATATTAGCTTGGGTCTGCCCCTCCTCTAGACCTCACCCGTATTCCGAGGGAGACACTCTTGAATCTAAGACCAGGATTGCGGCGGATCCAATCTGGTTATATATGGAGGTCACTGTGCGACTACAATTCGTATTTGAGTTCTCGCTAAGACATCCTAAAGGAGACAACAACTCTGGAGGGACTGGGGATATACGGAAAAGTCACTTGCGAAAGAACTCGAATTCCAAACAACGAGAACTGACGAGCACGCTTTTGTGTGGTAAAATCTAACATTAGATGGCCACCAAAGTGCCTAAGGATAATTTTCAGAATAGCAACTTAAGCAAACATACTCACGTTTCCTTCACTTCACTTGAGAAATCCACCATTAGTCTTCGCCAAAATCTCATCATAATACCCCTGAAAAGCTAACCACCCCTTCTCCGGAGTCCCCAACTGCTCGTGTGTGAACTTCGCCTCCTCATCCCCAATCAGGATCTTCTTATGCCCACTTCCTGCGCTCGCTGCGTCAACCAACAACTGCGCATGGCACGTCTTATCCAGACTCATGAACCAGAATGCTGCTTCATCGACACTCTTGCCGACCGTTAGCAGTCCATGGTTCTGCAAAATAGCCGCCTTACCGTTGCCAAGGCATTTAACGATTCGGATGCCTTCTTCGCGGTCGAGGACTATGCCGCCGAAGTTGTCGTAAACGGCGTGAGATTTGTAGAAGCGGAGAGAGTCTTGGGTGATCATGTCGAGTTCGCGGCCGAAGACGGAGAAAGCTTTGCCGTAGACGCTGTGGGCGTGGCATGCGGCGTGCACGTCTGGGCGAGCTTTATGGACTTGGCATTATCAGTCGTTGGATCGAAATGAAAAGAAAGACTGGGGAGAAGTACTTTCTGAGTGGATGGCAAATGCTGCTGCGTTAATGGGCTCATCTCCAACAACTACTTCTCCCTCATCATTAACGAGAATGAGGTCTGAGACGCAGATTTGAGAGAAGTGTTGCGAGAGTGGATTAAGCCAGAAGTGGTCTGTCAAGATGGGATCACGGACGGAGCTGATCAATCTATCAGTCGACAAATTCTTCTTTGGGCGTAGCATCTGGTAGGACCAATCTCACATGTGACCGGCAACGCCTTCATCGAAACCACGCTCAGCGAATCTGAGATTTTGTTAGATTTTGTCTAGATTGAAAGTGGTCTAAATACAGGTAGCATACATCCGAAACGCAGCAGCAAGGTGCTGCTTCCTATAAAGTCTCTCCTCCTCCAAGCTCTCGAACTTGGGATATGAACGGATCTTGAGCTTCTTCCCCGAAACGGTCTTTCCGAGGGCAGTAACTTTAGAGTTGCCTTCCGACTCGTTCACGATGGTCGCTGCAGAAGGAGCCATGGTGTCAGATGATGAGTAGGTGCACTTCAAGTAGGTGAATAATAGTTGAAGTTGCTTGCTCGAATTCAAATGAGAAATGTGAAGTGAAGTAAAGATGGGGTGGCGTTCGGGAATAAGATCGAAGCCGGTGTCATCAGTCAGCTCCACAGCGGGGAACCCTCCACGCGGGGGAGGACCCGAAGCCAACCGATCCACAAGAAAGCTTCTACAGGGCAGGACGGATATTGTTCTGGATCCGATCATCTGCTTGAAATGAGCTTACTCACAAACCGCTCCATTCCAATACTCTGGCTTCCAGCATACCAACCGAGCCATGGCATCAGCGTCCTCAATCCCTTTCCAACACCTCTCCATTGACAAACATCCCCATAATATCTATGTAATAACTCTCCGCCGAGGCCCGGAAAATAAGCTGAATGCGCCATTCTGTCAAGAGATAATTCGTGCTTTTCACACTATCAATCGTGAGCTGGGTACCAATTCTGAAGGGGCCGTTATTACTCGTGGAAGTAATGAGAAGTTTTGGTGTACGGGCATTGAGCTTGAGGACCCAGACCCTTGGAGCAACAGTGATGGCTTTTATCCAGTATGATTCACACTCCACTGGACTTGTCATCTCACCTGTGTTCATGTCTTGAAGATTTATTTCCTTTGTTCTTGGTTGGACTCGGTTGCGGGAAATCAAAATGCCCTCGTCGAGACAAAGACTAACATGGAAGCAGCTCCTCGCAACAATCATGGACTTCCCGTTCCCAACAATAGCTTTGATCACAGGTCACACTTTCGGTGGTGGCTGTCCATTTGCTCTCGCCCATGACTACAGAGTCATGAACCAAACTCGAGGATTCTTCTGCATGCCACCAGTTGACCTTGGCCTTTCTTTTCCTGGCATAGGAACACTTCCGCGTCTCAAGCTCCAGCCTCAAATAGCAAGGAAGATGTTACTGCAAGCTCATCGCTGGACTGCGGAAGAAGCGTTGAAGGATGGAGTTGTGGATGTTATTGCCAAGCCCGATGAGACGTTTGCGAGAGCGATGGAGTTGGCTGAGAACTGGAGGACAAAGAGCAAAGCTGGAGTTTATGGCGTTTTGAGGAATGAGCTTTGGGGAGAGGCTGGGAAGTCATTCAGAGATATCAGCTGGGTCCATAATAGGCCTACTGCTGTTGCCAGGCCAAAAATTTAAGGAGTTAGGCAGTGAGCTTTTTTCTGATTTCCTGTTGTAACCTTGTTCATTTGGGAGAGAAAGGTGACGGATGGGTATGATTCACTGGAGCTCTCCACGCGATCTATATCCGCAACCTTTTGAAACTGTTGGATATCTCGCTTAGACTCTCCTCACCTATCTATCTACTCTAACTATTCCTTCCCTTTGTGTAACTTCTCACATGTCTAACACATCTTTCCCCTCCTTCTTACTAATCTCCACCCAAAATATCCCTTACCTAGCCACCAGCTCGCCTCATCCTACCCTAGAAGCCTGGCCGGCGGTAACTCGCCTGCACACGTCTAAGCCACGCGTCCCTGTATATAGCGTGTCCGCCTTCAGATGCAGGAAACACATTCATTCTCCAATTCTGGACATTCTGTAGTCCGTCCGCAGGGAGATTGAATCTATTCATTACATTGTGACGGAATATGGCATTCGGGGTAGGCATGATTAGCTGGCCTCTGTAAGTACCGTAATTTCGAGGGTTGAACATGTTAGGATTGGGAAACATGTTGTTGTTCGGGGACTAGATTGTTGGTATGTTCGTTTGTGTCTTGTATGGAAGCTTGAGCGCTTAAGTTGAGTATGAGAATAAGGATGTTGAAGGAAAGGAAATGAAGGATAAATAAACTTCAATTTACAGTCACAGCCAGAATTCCTCATGTTTTTGGAAGCTTTGTATGTGTCTGAATGTTTAATCTTGTTATTCGACGAGAAGGTCAGCTTTAGACAGATCTTCATATTTGTTTAAGCTTAATGTGAATCGACTTGGAGTATAAAACGATGTCTTAGGTATCTTATAAATGTTCAACGAATAAGACAAATTTTATGCATTACACCTAAAACATATCATGTTGGAGTGCAAAGATCTGGTTTGACAATTCCAAAATGTTGAGAATGATTTAGATTGGGTTGCAGTGGACAGAAAGCGAGATTGAATGAGCATCTCAAATATCTTTGGAATTAAGTATCTTTGTCCTTAACGTATTTTAACATATAGTACCCTCTGTATATTGATTCCCTCTTTCTCAATCGAACACAAGCCCAAGTACCTCGATAAAATGTGGGTCGGCTCCCCTTTTCTAAAAAGAGGCGCCCAAACTTCCTCTGCAGCAGAGGCAAGTTATCCTTCCCGCTAGGACTCCCCAAGCGCCACCGGAAGACAGAATCAAAAATTTCGGTCTAAAGAACATCAGAAAATAGCAAAAGGTAGTTTCATCGGTATGAAAATCGGAATTCTGTCCCAAGATCACAAAAGTAACAGTGAGGTCAGTCCTTGTGGGAACTGCTTGGCTTGATTAAATAGCTGTGCCAATCTCCTTCAAGCAGATTATTTCAAGACTACACACACCCTGCTTGACAAATGCCATTGCAAGATGGCTCCTGGCTCAGAGTCATAGCTCCACGGATGTTCCTCTAGTCTCGAGCCTTCATAAGCAAAGGAAATGATATAACACTAGCCCCATTCCATTCCCACATTCCTCTCTACCCCCGCAGGCAGCGCACAGTAGCACTTGTGACGTTTAGGACCTGTATACTTCGACATGCAACAAACCACATTCTGCCACATGATTGGGTACCAAACTCTGCTCTCTTTCGACTCTTCTCAAACGATGAGTCTCACCCTCCTAGGCACCTGCGGACCCTTTGGAGGTGTAGGTTAGGCGTAGAGCTTCAAACGTTTAGCGTGTATCGACATGCAACAAAGACACAATCTCTCTCACATAGTTCACTCCCAAAGTCTACCTCCTACTAGAAACCTTTCTCAACCAGTGCGCCTCGAGGTCCTGAGTTGCGGCTAGGAGTAGACCAGGTGCCTAGTGCTCCTCGACACGCAATAAAACCCCATCTCTTTGACATAATTCGTTACTAAACTCTGCTCCCAAGAATTGTTTCTTCAGTAGTGCAACTCGACAGTGTAGGGACGCACCCCCTCCTCATTTCACCCCTTCGACGTGCGACAAGAACGAATCCTCTCATATCATTCGTTACCTAATTTTGCTTCTTCCTGAAAATTCTCGTCAAACGGAGCCACTCGACCCTTTGACACAGCGCAGGGCACCTATCGATATCAAATAAAGCTCCATCTTTCTTACCATTCTCTCTACCAAATATTGTTTTGTCATTGTCCAACCCTTCCACATGCAACAACCCAAAGTTTCTCAGAGCACATTCGCTACCAGTTTCCAAATGTCGAGTGTTTAAGTCAAGCTGGGTAAAGCCCGTCGTAACCGTGGGTGGAAAAGCCCAAGCCATTTTAGTTCGTGGCTTCCAAGCCCAGCGCCAACACCTGCCCTCATATTTCAAGGTCTGGGACCGAAAAGTCGAATGCATCACTTGAGCATCATAATTTGCTCATGCACATATGAACGCAATGTTGATCCTTTATTATTCGCTTTCAAGAGTTGAGTGTAAATAAATGGGTTGGAAAACTTCTCGACAAAGAAAGCAGGCGAACAATGGAACAAGGAAACCCAGTCGCTTTCCCACCACACCGGAATTCCATCTCCAGGAATTTCCATGGCAAAATCACGATCCCGAAAGCGGATCCGTTGACTGTGCCGACGTATTGCCCCGAGACTGTAAGCTTTACTGCTTCTTTGGAAATAAGAAGACTGATGCGAACGGGATCTAGGGAGGATGGATCACGCTCAGACGGAATATTGGACACCTCCACCCCTCAGAAAAACCAATTCAACATGCACAAAATTGGAACTCTGCACCACTCAAAGCTGAGGCGCAAGGCTCAGAGAATGTCAGTATGAGAGGAGGATATAATCCCTCGAAGAAAGCTTCACATCCTTATACTCAGCAAGTATACCGGAACGTGAATCCTGCGTTGCTGAGAGCCGAACCAAAATCTAAAGATCCAACGAAGAGCGTTGGCGAAATAGAGTATAAGATGCACTTGCGGGAGCGACAGATGCAGAACGATAAATGGGATGCGCTGGCGGTAGAGATCTTTGGTATGATGCCTAATATTCCGGCTTGAAGGATAGCGCTGTATGAGGTCGGTGACGTTCTCGAGGGATGAAAAATAAGGTGGGAGATGTGAGATATGCGCTCGATTAAGATGCGCGGCAAGGACGTTGAAGTTCTAGGTAGCCTTCCGAGGTCATGATTCAAAGATCGACGTACTTGCGAGGATGTTCTGACACCTAGTCCTCCAGAGCGCAAGGACCAAATCAGACGAACCACACAGCACATTTGAAGAAAAGAAACGTAGGTAGAGGTATGATATGCTCATTCGATCCATCTATCCACACATACATGTACACTCCACTATCTGTCACTTTCTGCTCAAGTTTAAATCGTCGGACCAAAAATTCCGGGTATTGAGAAACAAAGGATGTCGAGCCAGGTCGTGTCGAGAAACAAACGCCGTCATGCAACATGCAGATATGCCCCTCCTATATATATTTATATGCCCCTCCCCTTCTCGTCTATTACCATTATATCTCTCTTCGCGATTTCGTTTATAGCGCGAAAGCGAGAACCAATCCTCCGAGCATGGCGAGTCCACCTGTCGCGACGTTGCCAGCGGCAGCGTTCTTGGTTGCTGTTGCAGAAGCAGCGGCGGTAGCGGAGCTGGCTTTGCTTGAGGTTGCGGATGGGGTGAGAGTGGTCAGGAGAGTGACGTTTGAGGTTGCTTGGACGGCGGAGCTGGAAGTTGTCATCGTAGTGTTTGTGACATTCTTCGCGCTGAAGCTAGTAGTGGTTGGCATAGCAGTCGTCGAGTTAGAGGTAGTGGATGCGACGTAGGCAGTTCCGGTGGACAAGTGCAATGTCATTGTTGAGGCGGCGGAGCCGGTGGGAGAGCCAGAAAGACCAGAGATGAAGAATGGATTGCTGTATTGGAAGATGCTGGTGTTCGACTCGAGGGTGATGATGAAGCCATAGGTCGCATAATAAGTCAGGGAGGTAGGAACGGCCCAGCTGTATTTGCCAGCAGAGTTGGCGAGTCCAGCTATCAGAGTGTTAGTAGACGCGCGTAGACATCGCGACGAGTTGACGTACTAGTAATAGGAGATGAGGCCAATTGCAAGGTAGCAGGAGTGGCTCCCTGGAGAAGAGTGATGGAGACGGTGTCACTCGATGAAGTGTAGTTGTTTGGGTCCCAAGTGATATCCAGAGTAGATCCTGCGGCCACCGTTTGGTCGAATGTCGGCACGGTGATAGAGTCGAAGTCTGCGGTAGGGTCTGTCGCAAGAACTGAAGAGACAAATGCCAGGACGGCAGCAGAGATGAAAGAGTAGCGCATAGTGAAGAAGTTGATAGAGTAAGAAAATTCAAAGAGCGTGGTGTATCAAGGATACAAAAATGGATGAGACGGTGACTATTAGAGAACGGTGAGGAGGTGGTGGCAGGCAAAAGGAATGGGCGCACTGGGGATAATATAGGAGATCATTTCCAAGCCGCAAAACGCCATTGGAACTTAGGACCTGGGACTTGTCTTTATTGGGGCTAAGCCGACGCATTGAGGGTATTTCAAGCAAGGCGGCGCAGGGTCTGGAGAAGCAGAGAGGAGGGAGCGCCTTGTCTGGTGCGAGAAAGGAAATGAGGTCGGCTCGCGAGACCATGGGGGTTGTGGCGCATGGGCGGAGCAACAGATTTATGAAAAGTGTACCGACGCTCTCGCCGTAGTGCTGATGGCTGATGCATTGCGCCTCGAGGACGCCTGAATCAGAGATCCAATACTCCGAAAATGTACATGTCGAGCGACTCAGCTATGCCAATAACAAGGGATGGAGTGCAACAACACTGTCTTTGAGCTCGAGCAGATCTTGACGAAGTTGACAGAATTGTGCAAGCTTCGACTTGGAATTCGTGCATTGAAGCGTCAGGGGTCGGGTTCCTGACAGACGCTTGGGGAGCCGATCAAATTACGGTTATGTGATTGCCTGTGGCTTGACCCTCTACCCCGTTAATTGGCGGTATCGAGGCTTCTCTTGCGCTGAAACGTCGCGACAGGTTGCTCCTGGATATCATCGTCGCACTGCAGATCGTGTTGATTCCATATTGGAAGGTCGACAGGCAGCCACCCGGCAGAAGATTGGTTGTATGTTGGGAATGGCTTGGAGCTGAACGTTACGTTGCGTGGCGGTTTCTGAGCTGGATTGACGTCTAAAATTAAGGTTACTGGCTAGTCAGTCCTGCTTTCTTGGCCTCGTTTCGCCATCCGAAGAGACCCGATCTTCGCATGTTTCCGAGTGCCCAGGAACACGGAGTACACCTTCGATTCCACACCTACGTGAAGAATCAGCTTCAGTGAGCTCTAGCCGTCCAGAAAGTTCTCCATCTTTTCCTAAATCCTGGTGGGCTCACTGGTCGGCTACGAAACTTCACCTAAATACTATTTCTCGCGTTCATCAGCTCCCATAAGTTAAGGGAAGTTGAGGGTAGCATCGTCAAGCTCGAAAGTTGGACCGTGGGAAAGAAGATATCTGCTGCCTTCAATATCTGTTTTGGAGCTCTACAATGCATCACCTGAATGTATCAGGCGCTACTTTTCTCGTGATGCTGTTGGATTTTCCCACATGCTCGAATCGTTGACCAATTCTGCGTCACACGGATTTGCTAGCTTTCCTCTCACATTTATAAGTATGTTTTGTTACAAATTGAAGGGCCATGGTGGCTATCAGTTCCGATTGAGACTGGAGTATTGTGCTTATATATATTGACTCTACGTTTACGAATGTACAGAGAATGAGAAGAGATTTCGTACATGGCTTCCAATCACCACATCCTCACTGCCACGCGAGGCTGACAGGACACCTTCCAACTCCAAGTCTATAATTAGAGGCATTTCTGTCTGAGAGTTTCTTGACTCTGTTTGTCCTCTCAGATATTAGTCTATCTCTTCAACTCGTCTTGCTTGATGATCCATCACCATGTCGTCTGTATCTCATGCTGTTGTGGAGACCTCTATTCAGCCTGAGGAGAGGATTTACGAGCCACTATCCACCTCACAGAATGAGATAAGGCTGCTTACACTGCAGCCTGCTCGAGACAAGTCATCCAAGGTGCACTGTACGATAAGTAAAGTGTCTTTGAACAGCAATCCGTCCTATAAAGCATTGTCATATTGCTGAGGAGAAGCAGGCGAATCAACATATATCTCGTTGAACAGCCGAGATTTTGAGGTGAGTTGCTGTCAATGTTATCTCACCCTGGAATTAGGGCTAAAGAATTGACAGATACGAGAAAACCTGAATGTTGCTCTCGCTCATCTTCGACACCATTCACAGCCAATAATTCTCTGGATCGACGCTCTTTGTATTGATCAGGAAGATATCGAGGAAAGGAATCTCCAAGTCCTCCGTATGACAGCTATCTATCGGCGTGCAGCCGAAGTCATTTCATGGATCGGACCTGCCACACCCAACAGCACGTCGCTTTTTCGAGAGGTAGATCGACTCGATGCGTCATCTGTTCTCAATAAAAGTGTGTCGATGGATCATCTCAAAGATCTATTGACACGGCACTATTGGGAACGCATCTGGGTCCTTCAAGAAGTGTCGGTTGCGCCAGTGATTCGAGTTTCATGTGGCTCTCAATCTGTTCCATGGCTGTCCCTCTGTCAGGTACTGGATAGCTTTGATTCTCTTGTCCTCTTTGACGAAGCGGCTGCACCTGACGAGACTATTGCTCGTCCACAACTGACGATGAAGGAGTGCCTCGCCGGATACAAGTCTTACCAGTATTTCCGATCACGCTCGAGCACCCGTCAACCTGTCTCCCTAGTGGAAGCTTTGCTGAGAAGCACGCACTTAATGGCAACGGACCCTCGAGATAAAGTTTATGCACTGTTAGGCCTTGCTTATGATGGTACGGTGTTCGTTCCTAGCCCTAATTACGCTATTGGTCTCGAAGATATGCAAGTTTCGATAACGTGGAACTTTCTTCGAGCAACATCCAATCTAGATGTCATATGGGTTACTTACAAGAGAAATGCCGGCATGGATAGACTACCATCTTGGACGCCGAATTGGCTAAACCTGACTGCGTCAAGGGATTCCGACTACATATTTTCCACTGATGTATCTCGAAAGTTCAAAGCATGTGGGAATCGGTTACGTCAAAGGACAGACGAATCAGTCATTGCCAATTCTCCAGACCAATTAGTCATGGATGTACAGGGCTTACTATTTGATCGTGTAGAGGGCATGAGTACCGCATACGCTCAATTCGTAAGCGAGTTTCCAGCCGAGAGTTATGAACAACTTGTCCAAGCAGTTGAAGTGGATGGTAATCCTTACCCTGCCAAGCTCCGGCGAAGCTTCCAAGCCACAGAACTCTCATCTGCCATCTTCGATTGCTTTGATGCTGGCCTGACTATTGTGATGTTTCCCACACTTATCTTCGCATTTGGTGTGCTGGTTTCGATCCTTTTCTTGTTCAAGCATTTGGAAATGTTGAAAAAGCTACCTCAAGCTCAAGCAGAAATTCTCGCACGCATAGACCGAATTCTCCGGGAAATCCATCAACGACTAATCGTCACGAGAAAGGGTTGAGTTGGACTGGGCCCGCTGCAGACTGGAAAAGGAGACATGGTGTTTCTCATCAAAGGCTGTACTGTTCCCATACTTCTGAGACCGTTTGGTGATGGGTATAAGGTGGTTGGAATGGTCTATATTCGGGATATAATGAATGGTGAAGCTCTGAAAGGCCGAGAGCAGAATTGGAGGATGCTCAAGTTGTACTGAAAGGAGGGAAAGCATGTGATCAAGAAAGCCTGCCCAAAGTAGACTAGCGTTAGGAGTCGATTGAGGGATTCCTTCACCAAACAACTTCCTCTGCAGGACTCACCCCTCGACATCAATTGTTTTCGAATACCAGTGTTGAAACAAGCAACAGGTTAGAGCCTTCAACGCCCTGTTGATCTGGCGAGTGTCGGATCTGTTTCTACCCGATTCATGCAACTGCTGTATATTATCCTGCGCTCCCCAATGCTTCCAGCTGAACATGTTCACTTTCAAGTACACTTGGCAACAAGTACCGCGTCAGTCAGTTTTTATCAGTTCTAGAGATGTCTAAACTCAGAATTTCTGCCTCGTCAGGTCTTATTTCAATGCGCTTCTATATTCATGCTTTACAATCATATTTTCCGGGGTCATGAATCTGGCCCCCAGGCGCCAGGCATCTCAAGGGCGTGACTCCCAGCCTCGTTTCTCAAACATCGCCCGTCACAAGAAACTGGCAGAGTGTACCAGACTAACACCTCAATTTCTTGAACATCGCCCTAGGGCGCAAAATTATGGCAAGCTGAGCCTCTCCCAGCTTTGTCTTTATGATAATCACATCCCGCCGTCAGCTCATGTAGGTTCTTCGCGTCGCGGGTTTTATTTCTTTTTTCTTGAGGCTGGCTCTGGTGTGAAATTATTTGGTTCCGCGATTATCTCTGCTAATGGATGCCTACGGCGGAAACCCAAACAGGCAGGCCTGGGAGGCAGCTGGTTCTGTCCCCAATTCATACGCTGCTGGCCATCAACCCGGAAAACGCATGAGAAGTGACTCGGAAGAGGTCGCTACATCACGTCTATCGGAGGTGTTGGCCCTATTACCTCGAGCTAGTCCAGAAGATGTTGAAAAGATATGGTTCTTTCTCAAAGGTACATACATTCGAGCATTTCCGACCGAAAGTTTTTCGTCGAGAGCATCATATTAGATTCACGTTGCTGACGTCCAGCAGGTTCCATGGCGTTGTCCTCGATGAATAGCCTGGGAGCCTCCGATAACTTGTATTCCACAGTCCCGGAAAATAGAGACTGGAGCAATGTTATGGGAAACCACGACCAGCACATAGTGGTTCCTCAAGCGGACTTCTCCCTGGCTTGGATGCATCCTACTGGCTCTATGAACACTACTACCACTCGCGCATCTATGCCCACACAGAGCGGACTCGATCAGACAGACCTATATCCACCGTCACGATCTCATGTCTCTTTACCTTATGAGTCTTTCAACGCTCCAGCTCCACTTGCTGCTGCAGCATTGCTCCTTAGGCAAGGCTATCAGCATTCAATTCGTGACTCGTTGCAATCTACCAGCTCCTACAATACGGTCAGTACAGACCGAAGCATGGACACCAAACATACCTCCATGAGCTCAACGAGGAGCCAGTCAGGTCGCTCGTCCCAGAAATTCCCACCGCAAAAGCCAATGTCTTCATCCTTTTCTTCTAAGAAAATACATCGACGGTCATCTTCCTTGGGAGGCAACGTCCCTTGCAATTATCCAGACTGCGATACGACATTCTCAAGAGAGTCCGACCGGCCTAGACACGAGGCTTCGATCCACAAAAACGAGGTACTCACCTGCCTCCTTCACACTTGCTCGTCTGCATGCCCTGATGTCTGCACGGATGAACAGCACAACTTTCCGTGTCCGAAGCCATTTCCCCGTCCTGATAAAATCCTAGCACACCTCAAAGAGGACCATGAATGGAGAATTACGACGAAAGATATCCCGAAAGCCTTCTTTGGGTCTTACCATTGGCAGCAACGGGGATGGATTTGTGGTTCTTGTGGAGAGGAGCTCGGGAATTGGCACGATAACAGCGCACGAATTACTGCACATTCTGAGAGCTGCACAGGGCCATTAAGTGCGTCTTTCAAGCGGCTGAGTGTTGAGAATCCTAGAAGTGGGAAAGAGGTAGATGGAGGGAGTCAGCAAACGAACAAGGCTCTTCCCCGCACTCTCGACCACGAGGATGAAGAATGGATTGAAGCTTATTTGAAAGATATGTCGAATCCTACCACATGAACCCGTGGATCAGCTTCTTTCCGTTGCTTTGTAAGAAGAAAATTATTGTATGATAGAAGAGGACATAAATTCGAGAAGGATCAGAGTATCTCAAAACAAACGGAGTCCGAACCCAAGATGACCAACCAAGAGCCCCCCAACGAGAGCACTGAAGCTCGCTTAAGCGTGGCTTGCGGATTGGTGCTTCGCCCACCAACCATCGACTTACTCAAGACGATTTTCGCCCACACCAATCATTCTGAGCATCTCTGCTGACAGAAAAAGCCACAGGTCAGAGAATGTTATTGCCCTGTTTCACATGACGACCGTTGGATCGTTTTCCGACCATTTCATGCGATCTTTGTTTCAAGTTTGCTGCACTCCTTGCACTCTTCCATCAGAACTATCTCTTGATGTACTCAGTCACCCAGCGCCGCCTTGCATTCAGAAGGAGTCTTGATCTTGTTTCTAGCATTTTTGAGTCCGTCGCTCGTTGCTTCATTGGATCCCGTTGGCCCACTTGCTAGCAGAGTCAGAATAAGTCACGCTTCCTCTAACGCCTTCCACAAATATCATCCTGATCCCTAGCTATGCATCTAGGAACTCAGCCGCGCGGAATTACATTAAACATCGCCCACCACCCGCAGCTTGCTGAAGTGCGCTACATAGAAACTTCAAATTTGCCCCGGGCGTGCTTTGCTGCTGTTCTCAGAGTTGAGCCCATGCAATTCATTGATATATTTAGGAAGGTCGCACCCGACCTTGGTAGGGTTTTTGGTCCATATCATCTTATTCATTTTTTCTCTCAGACCTTAGCATTTAACTCTACATTCCTAATCGCTCTATTCAATTCTATTGTTTCCTTGTGCCTTTTCGCCATATGAGTTCCTCCGGACAAAACCGGCTGGCCTGGGAGAATTATGAACCCCCACAAACAACTCGAAACCTGGCTTTTGAAGGTCCTTACTCTATGAATATACCAGACACATATGCTGCTGGCCAGCTTGAAAGACGGGCGACGATCGACATGGATATGGTTTCGAGTTCGCGCTTTTCACAAATAGTGGCATGGCTACAACATGGGGCAAGTGAAGAAGAATTCAAAAAGATATATCGAATATACTTGGGTATGCCCTTCCTCCCCC
>AYLM01001117.1:0-12530 GCA_001625345.1 Cairneyella variabilis | reverse complement strand
CCCCCCCAAAAAACAAATAAATGATAATAAAGGGCATTCCAAACAGTTTTGAACTTTTTTTGACAAAAAAGCATGCCCGGCAAACTTTGTTATTAGGGAAATATAAGGATGAAAAGAAATTTGAACTTTTTAAACCATTCCCGGCAGATCTATTTTCGCTCCCTATTAGTATTCGCAGAAGGATGGGCTGCCAGGTGAAGCGACGGGAGAGGTGGTAAAGGTTGGACTAGGGGCCTGGATGCCCCTGGTGGAGGTAGTCCGCCTCTAGCTCGATATATTCTCACCCTTTCCATTCTTTCGCGAGTGTGGCCTGTAGAGGCTCACCTTTCCATTTCCTCGGTCGAAGATCGAAGTATTTCAGCATGCGGAGGTAGAGGAGGTGGAGGTGGTGGATAGCGTCTAGCTCGGTAAGTGCTGAAACTTTCTGAATTCTTTCGACTCGGGCCCGGAGCGCTCGGTATTTCAATCTCGGGTATGTTTGAAGGTCGTTTGACAGTGGACTTCATGCTGGGCCCATTGCGCTTGTCTCTCTCTATTTCACTGGCGACACGGACAGGTGGCTGGAGGATCACTGGTGGGGCCTTCCCTCGCTGCTTATAATGTTTTTGGGAGTGTCGCCTATCAGTCTCTTGGTCTTGCTCTTTATCTTCCCACATTTTCCCCCTGATGACCGTGGTGACTGGGCGGGTAGAACCTTTTATTCTGGATGAGTTGTACCGCAAGGGCCCAGTGGGTGGTGGGCGTGGGCGTATGAAGGGTGCTTCTTCGTCAGAATAGCTATCGCGTGCTCGAGCTCTTGCCACACGGTAGTTTTCCCACCAAGTGATGGCTTTGCCGAAGAGGAAGGCGAGAATAATTGTTCCAACGAGAATTGGGAAAGCATATACGGGGTACCAGCTCGGCTGAAGGGTGATAGTCGTGATACCAAAGATTCCCTTTGAATGGTTCAGTGGAGCCCTGCGGATTGGTATGCAATTGACTTACGGCTACAAAACTCAGTGGAAGAAATACCAAAGCGAGATAATTCAGTCGCTTTACTTGAAGTCCTTGAGACACGGTTTCTGTGTTGAATGCCTATAAAAACAGAGTCAGTCGTACCATTTTTAGGTCTGCGCTGGAAGCACAAATTTATGGCACGGTCAATCGAGTGGAGGGAGGAACAAGGACTAACCAAACCTAAAAGATTCTCCATTGACTTCACCGTTGTTTCTGAAGTTAGCTGATGGTGCTCTAGATAGCGTTCAATATCATCGAGCCGTTGTTCAAGATTGGTGATCTCTGCGGCTGGAAATGGACTATGGTCGCCATCTTCGCGCTTCAGGTGACTTAGGCTGAGAGTATATGCTTTGATGGAGGCGACATGCGTTCTTAGACACTCTCTCTGATTGATGATTTTCTCCATATATCTATGAAGTGCTCGAGTCTGTTCCAGGATAGGAAGAGCAGTTTTCTCGCCGTAGACTTCGTCGCGGAGGACGTTCATGTGGGCACGTGTTGCACCCCAGACCTCGTCCCATTTGGTGAACTCGAAGAGTAGGTCTGTATAGATCCAATGTGGAAGTGCTTTGAGGCGATTGTATCTCCGCTGGCGATCTTGTGAATACAAAGCGGAAAGTCTGTCGGGTAGCCTAACATTCGGCCTCCCGACAATCACGATGATTGGAACGTTGGGATGTCTGGGCAGGCCACCGCGCCAGCAACACCATGTGGAAAGAGGCGTCCAGCGAGCTTCGAATTTAGGATCGTCTTGCCTGGTATTCATGGGTGGATTCCGAATCTCGATGTCTACGTGTTCTATTGCGAAATCGAAGTCTTCAATTTGTAAGTGGGTATGTTTTTGAGCAACTAAGCTTTGTAGGAGATGACAAACCATTTTCGCGGAATGTTGGTAGGATAGCCTGCCCGTAAGTAGCCCGCTGATATGAGCCTACATAATCCAACGTTTCATCTGGAAAAGGCTGAATGGCTGCACTCAAGGCATCATATAGCCATTGAGACTGACCTTCAACTACCCTGGATTGGTCAGCCATATACCGTACTTAGAGAAAAAGCCGCTTACACGATGAGAAGATCCCTGGAGTTCTCGGCAGAAATAGTCAGAAGATGTTCAATTCCATCGGCGCCAAATACGTTGCGTTCCGTGAAATCGTGAGGCCCATCGAATATGACCGTGGAACCCTGGTCATCGGAGACGATGGTACTGACGTGTAGGCTGACAGTACCTTCCCTGTTTCTTGTCTTTCTTCTTCTTCGCTCCCTGTTGGTAGTCAGCCATTTACTCAAAGACATCGACTTGCAGGTTGTAGACGGTGTACATGTTGATTAATGCTCTCGAGGTCTCGATCAAAGCATCGCTGTGAAGGTCGGTCCAGAAGGCGGGGTATGATCAGAGATAACAGCAGAAGGGCAGAAACAACACTCGAGGGCGATAAATGAGGTAGATAGCAGGTCTTCATCTTGGAAAGATCGCAAGGCTGGCTTCAGCTGAAAGTCGGATGTATCTTGGTGCGTTGAAAATGGATGGGCGTGGCTGCATTAACCTAGTGCTCGCGACCCCTGCCGAAACCTACGGCGGATTGAAGGCACCACTTCTTTAGTGCCTCGCTACGACTTGTTCTCTGTATAGTGGGTAAACCTCTCACACACTTACAATTTAGGATTGAATTGTATTGTAGGCTATTAGAGTACTCCAAGAAAGCAAAGCTACGTAGGTTATAGGCCGAATTAGGAGGTAAGAGAGTATTTAGTCCTGAACTAAAGCACTTGCACTACTGGGGAAAGCGTCCTATAGGGAGTACGTATGCGTGGGGTATATATAAATCTAGGTGTAATAAGCTCTTACGGAAGGCTAAGGGAAGGTCAAAGCGGTTAATTGGAGGGTGTGTTTTCTGCAATGTTTCACTCTATAAAGAGGTAGACTGCTGGACGCGCTGGCATTCAAGTAATGGTGATTACTAATAAATTTATATACAAAATTCATTAATATTATGCATTCAGCACTAGCTGAGACCTCCCTGCTAGCGTGGGCAGTGGCTGCCAGACGAGGGGATAATGATATTCTCAGGACACTACAAAACAATTTCATTTAAAATATATAAAACATTTACAGGTGCTTTGACTTGAATGAGGTTTAACATGCTACCCAAGAAGGCAAAATATACCATCAACCTTTCCGGTGCGGCTTGTAAGAAGCATTTGACTGTCTGAAATTCTCTTGTCGGTACGATTTGTCGAAAATAATTGAGGGGCTCAAATGAAAACTTATCGAGACTAGAGCAGAAGAAGCATTCCGAAATGACGGTAATTTATTCACAATCAAGGACAAGGCTGTCGAAACACAACGCTGTACCACTCGACAAATACAAGCTCAATATATACAACCGCAATATCTTCTTATGCACATTAAATTGACGTCAATATCTACAGCTAAGCTTCACCTAGATTCAACGAATTCATGTCAAGCACTGTGAGCAAGTCCGCTTAAAACCCCCTTCGATCCATTAAAAAAAACTTGCACATACCTGCGAATAGTACGCATTGAAATACGTGCACACGAAGCCAGCAGCACAAGTCCACGAGCCGGACCAATAAGTTCCGCTACTATAACGCATCAGCTTTCATCCAACATACGCCTTCTGAAACTCACCATTGGCCCCACTCCGGAATGTTCCTCCCTGAGCTCGCGCTCGTAGTCGTCGATGCCACGCTTGTGGTAGTGCTAGTGCTCAATGTCGTGCCCACACTTGTCGTTGTCGACGTCGATGTTCCACCCGTCGAACTCACCATCGACCCTTCCGCATAAGGAGAAGAAATGCAGAACCAAGTTAGATCAATAGTCTCGCGCACCGGAACCGTATGTCCCACACCCACAGCAGAATATCCAATGAGCTGAGTACCATTACCGTAAACCATCTCAGTGTAGCCCAAATATGGTGTATTCGTGACGTTATGCGAGAAAGCGACATCGAGTACATTTGGCCATTCCTCAAGCTCTTCCCTGAGATTGGGATAGTACAGCGTTGTATCGATTGTTCCATGCCAACTGAATCCCGTGTTAGAATTAAATATTCCACAAAGCTGGGAATGGGCGGCGGGGCTTACAGCATCATCCCCAGTCTCGAGCCTGTATACCCAGGGTAATAGCTCCTCACAAGATCACCCCATTGTTGAGCCGTTTGGATGTAATCGCCATCCGCATACTCGCTGTTCCAACCCGGCATTGCCATTCCTGCGGTAGTTCTAGCAACGCAGAAACACCCGTCCGTCACGCCGGAATATTCGCTGCATACTTGGAAGACTTCGGGGTACGCGCCGGCCTGAATGTTGGCTATTATGGCGCCAGAGGAGCTGCCAGTTGCATAGACTCGGCTTGCGTCGCCTGTAATTTTCATCTGCAAGGAGATCGAAATATGGAATTGGGCATAACACAAGAGCCAGTTATAATATCTGCTGTGACTTAGACAGCCTCTGCATTATGCGAAAGGCCTTAAATGGAGCTTCAATGCGTATGATGATAATGACGCAGCTAGTTATAGCAAATCCGAGAATCGAGACACTTACACTATTGTAAAGTATGCCACAGGAAGCTCTGATTAGGTAGATAGAATGCTAGTTGTCGAGCCGCCCGCTTTTTGAGTTGTTAAATAGTCAGCACACTATACCACGTAACTGCCGAAAGTCCGGGCAGCACCTTTATATCCTCTTGCTTTAATTCTCTTAAAGAATCAGAGATGAGTTCTAAATAAAATATAATTATTAATCTCTATTATTAATATTTTAGAAGAATTGTAAGAGTTTTTAAGCGCATTCCCACAGCACTATATTTACGCCCTATTAAGGCTACATCTAAAGCTTCGAACTGACAATATTAGACGGACGAACAAAGTATACTAGAGGCACGAAAAGTGGCTGTAAAAAGTATTATATTATATGTTAAAGTCTAAGAAGTCCGTTTTGCAAGAGAACTGAAAATGGGTGAAAAAACGGGCCTGTGGCACGTGCTGCGAAGCACTTAACTAGTTCCCCAACACAATATTGAGAGGTAGAGGAAGGAATTCGCGAAGCGAGAGTTTATTCGGTGATGCTTAGTCTGTGTTCATCACGCCTTAGAGAGCACTAGCGGAGAATGAGTCTTGGCGAGCCCGAGGATCTGCCGGGGGGGCGACTTTGCTGATTTCTCTTCCAGTATCGATCGGGCCTGCATCTTGCAAGATTCAGCGGAAGATTGGGAAATTGAGTGCGCGAATATGGCAAATATTTACAGGAACGCTGAAGTTACGATTTCCGTGAGGGACAACACAAGCTCAAGTACAATTGGGTTTCTTCTGGACATCAATCGCAAACCTTACAAATCTTGCCAGCTTGATGGCTTGACAATTTGCAACCAACCACTTAACTTGCCGAAATCTACCTCACCAGTTCCTTTTGGTGCAGTGGACAAGCGAGGATTGATTCTCCAGGAGAAGCTTCTGTCCCCTCGGATCTTGCACTTCGGCAAGCAGATGATGTGCTGGGAGTGCTGCCGTCAGACGTGCTTTGAAGGTCTACATCACTCAATTCACAAATCAGGCGGTCGCCGTTCTCCTAATTACGTCCAGAAACAGGCGCTCGACCGTCTTGGAAACTCAAGAATGTATACTCGTACTGGTACCAGGTTGTAAGATTACATGACTACGCTGGGAGGCAGTTGACGAAACAAATCGACAAGTTACCTGCTTTTTCCGGGCTTGCGGTGGTGTTTGGAGGTGTCCTCAAGGACTCTTACCACGCGGGACTTTGGAGAAATGACTTTGCGTAGGGCACGTGTTAGAGCGTCAGGACAGCTTGGCATGAATCAATACCCACTCGAGAGGCTCCACCTCAGTATCAGCCTTTAGGAGAGTGGGCAGCACCATCTTGGTCATGGACATCTACCAATCGCTGTCTGGATTGGCCTGTGTTGCAGATTCAGGGTGCAAGCAACGACTCGATTTGAACTACCTATTTACAGAGGGCATGGAGCCCGTACTTATAGGGCCTTGGGCCCTGTAAGGCCTGTGACTCACTCATTGTAGCCTACTACTGCCTATAGGCATCCACTGTAGCCTAGCAGCTAGGCTACAGTGGTCCCTATAGGGCCTAAGGCCCTATAAGGTCTCAACAGCCTGCAAGGACTGTATCATCAGGAACCACCTTTCAAGCGCGAATCACTGTTCAATCGCTGGACACTTGTAGTAAGGGACACGATCCATATGGTGTAATTGATTTAGCTTCTCTAGTTGTCGCTGGCAAATTAAAGTGTGGTTTTATTGACCTTCAAGCCAGAAACGATGGCGATTTCGTCGATCTTCAATGCTGTTTCGACCACTCAAGAGGATGCCTCAGAAATATCAAGCTTGATCAGATGGTCACTGATCTAAGCCAAATCGAGAACGTTGCTGTTGTTAAGAAGATACAGAAAGAGGCTCCAAGAGTTTTAGATGCGTGTTTCTGCTCTTGGTGGTCACCACTGGAACCGATATGGGGAAGGAGGAGCTTGCAAAACCTCGGACCTCCTTCAGACTGACCATTGCTTACTCCTCACGCCTAATCCCGAGAGCAATACCTACCGTCGGATAGGATTTCTTCGTACACTGTTGTACAGACCATTGCCTGGGTCCGATATTGAAGCAGCCAGCGAGTCTGATAAAGCAAATGTGAAGGAAAAATGGTCACCTGATAACACAATTCGGTATCCGTGGTATAATGATGCGAAGGACCAAGGGGTTACATTAGTTTAGTTGGTATTTCTCACAATACTTACAATTCCTGCAGCTCGAGCACTTAGTGATGTACCAGTGGCCATGTTCAATATGTGAATTATGTGGCGGAAAGGAGTCTTGTTGTTCCTGCCTGTATGTAAATCGCGCGACTAGAAACCTAGCTATTCGGCTTTATTTCTAGCCTTGATCTCGGTGGTGGATGGTATATTATCTTTTGCAATTCCTTAAATCGCGCAGGTGAGTCCCACACACAGAGTATGTACCGCCTGACTTTCAGAATCGGATTTGAGCTAATTATAGTGGCTTTTGCCTGTAAGGCCGGCGTGGGTCCTCTCCAACAACCAATACCAAGCATCGAAAAACCAACAGTCCAACACAGCTGACCTAGCTTTGTTGCATATGTGCCACAAGGCTCTTGCGACAAGGCAGAATAAAGCGCATCCCCTGGCCGATGCTGGGTGAACACGAAACGGCCAGGGACGAACCCAATCGTGGCGCAAGGCTCACTGGGCCGCACTGCCACAAATAACGACATCGTTCCTCTCAATGGAGGAAGTCCATTATAAAAAGAAATTCAACGCCCCCATTGCCGCAGAGTAGGCTAAAATATCTATTCATTGAGTACACAACTAGCGACAGCATTATCCACAATTTCACTGTTCAATCCTCAAACATGCATCCAGATAAAGCGCCAGTAGTTTCCGCCCAAACGACCATGAAGGAGTATAGGAAGGAGTACCGCGAGAAGCAAAAAGAATTTTGGAGGCCGGAAAACCTGCCGCGGCTGAGGGAGCAATTTGTGGAAATACTTGACGTTATCGTAAAGCCGCGATCTGTGGACATGAAGGAATTTAAGGGGTCGGAGAAGCAGATGAGGGATGCTATCGAATATTTTTACGCAAATGATGGCCGGCAAGTTTGAATATCGATTATCAAATGATTGAATATACTCATTGTTAGCCAGGGCCTTCGATCCGACGATGAACTATCCGCCTAATATGATCGATAATTACGGAAAAGACTATGCGTTGAATGCCCGAGGTATATACTACTTCAATGATTTTCGGCCAGAATTAGTGACGGTTGATCGCAAAGTCTGGGTTCCTTCTTTTAAAGAGATTGATTGGGAGGATTCAAGTGAAATGGACAGGAGAAGACGAGCGCAAATTATCATGGACCATAACGTAGACAATGAAACACGACACAAAAGCGAGTATGCATGGGAAGCAGACGCCTGGGCGGACATCTTCAATCAAATGAGAAATGATCCATGTCTTGAATTGTATGACCGAATACCCACAAGATGAGGAACTTGGGCTGATCCGTCTACAGAGACAAGCACGAGTATTTTACCGAGATGCCCAAGACTCACCCAGTACTTTGCACTCTTACTGGCGAGTCAGCTATGGTTAATCGCATTCCTGATGCAACATTCGGCCTCGCCACGTTCTCAGAGTCCAACAGTGGCTCTCCAGTCAACGTAGACGAGCTGAGTCGAGAAAGATTAGACAGGCTGCTGTTGCATCGGAAGTGTGGGCTACTGGGTGACCCTAAATGGGGCGAAACTGACCTTGTGTTCCCGTTTGCGGTGTATGAAGCAAAAGGTTGGAGCGGAGACTGCCGCGAAGCACGCCGTCAGGCATGTCAAGGAGCAGCTTGCTACCTTGACATGCTAGATAATCTAGCGCGTACGCCTGGGCCAGTTGACTCTGCCAAAGCATATCAGACGAAGACAAGCCATCAATATCAGGTTTTTGCCCTCACATCTTTTGGCGCTCATTGGCATCTATTGGTGGGCTATCAGCGTCCGCGACTAGAGGATGAGTACGCAGGAACAGAGGGAATGAGTAAGACGGTCTATGTGCGTAATCTCTACGCTTCTTTTACATTGGGAGGCAAAACCTTTGAGCTGACTAAACTTATCTAGATTTTCCAAAGAGTATGGAGTTCTCGTGTTACCAATGAGCGTGCGGCTTGGGAGCTTTTATCGCTTGTTGATCAGATCCACCTATGGGCCATCACAGAGTTTCGAACTTTTGTGATAGAGCATTTGACGCCTTGGCACAAGTTCTGCGACGATAATTACCTTTTGGATTGGAAGTCGGCCTACGATGTGAAGCCGGAGCTCAAGCAATTACGGACTTGTAGAGAGGGCACCGACTTGCCTCTACCAAGCTGGGTTAAAATCCTCAACGATCCTATCCAACAGAAAATGCAAGCACGAGCGCGGAAATCCTTGGCTGAGGCACTCGAAAAAAATCGTCGTCGGAAAGGCAAAGGACGGTGTGACACTGAATCTGGCTGGCACTGTGGAGCAGAAGGGTGCCGAACTTCCCAGGAAACGTATACCTCTGAAGCATTTTTGGATCATTTGCGAGATCTACATCAATCCCCGGAAGACCACCTTACCCAGATCAAGCGTTGTCTCGACGAAGCGGATGAGATAGATAGGAAAGAGGAGCAGTGCGAAGAACTGGACAGTGGCGGAAGAGATGTTCGAGCCAACAATAAAAGAGGCTTTGTCGAGGAACAGGAGTCAAACGACAGTTCCTCAGACTTTGGGTCAAGGTCCATTCCAGACCGACGCAAACGCGCAAGATCGAACACCGGCGTATGACTAAAGCATCGCAACCAAACTTTTCAAAGGTCATCTTGCTTGAGAATCTTCTTGGCTTTCAGTTTTAAACTTCGACATTCTAAATGGTTCTCTTGAGACCCTGGATCAAAATGGAGCTCTTAAACTACACGATATAGTTAGCGGAAGCATTATGAACGGGAAAGCAATCTTTTTATTTATACATAAGAAACTAAGATTGATGGACGCATTGGCGATTGAATGATTTTTTTATTGATAAAGAGCGTGCCAAGCTACATTCACAAACACATAGCCTCTGCATACACGGGCTTGATAATTGTAAGATATAATGTAAGTCACTGCGGTCACAAACAGGGTCCCTGGAAAAGGCGACACAAGAGGAGTGATGATGCAGTGGTCTTCAGTTTGGTACGTCTAAAGAGAGAGGAGGAAAGAAGGAGGGGAGGCTCTAAGAGATCTAGCTATCAGAAGGTTGTGCTTCCGCCATGAATGATTGCGTCTTCTCTATCATCAGGTCTGCAAACTGTAATCTGCCTTCTTCACCTGCTTCTATTAGTGAGTATACTGTCGTAGCCTCTACAAAGCATAGTGATCGTGAGACTTTTAGTGATTAATCTAAAGAGCTCGTTAATATTCGTTCTTTAGCGAAATAATCGGGTTGTTTCTTCTCGTTCGGTGCTGAAGCGGCGGTCAGTTGCTTGTATAGCCAACTGGTGCGATTGTAGGACTGACTGGACATAGCGATATGAAAGAACTATCGATATACAGAAAGAAACCTGGCTATTCCAGATGCGATAGTAAGGTCGAAGACCATGATAAGGTGGAGGGTTTGGTATGGTAAAGACAATATGTTAAAGGACGAAGATTTATAGATAGAGATCAGCTATTATAGGAAGAAGAGACACAGGTCTATAAACGGATGGGGAAGTAGAGGGTTTTGTGGATAATGCGCGCGCTAACACACTATCTAATTCGAGACAGGTCTTAAGGCTACTATTGTGAATCAGTAAAAGTGGGAGATAATGTGGAAAGATATGGCTTGCCGGCTGGATGGTGCCTAAGGGGGAAGCCATCAAGTACTGTGCTGAAAACCGGGAACAAGTTAATAAAAATATGTGGAAAGGAAGTTATCTATTTATAGGATGAGCCGGCCTGCTATATAGTGCCACTAGTAGAAGGAATCCAAAGCCGGGCCCTTCCTTTCAGCTCTGTGGAGCCAAAATTAGTCCCGGAGATCTTGTCCTATTATACTCTAGGATTTCGTTACACGTACTAAGTGAGAAGTGGCCTTAATGTCTAGCATATAACCGAGCAAAAGACGTTACCTAAATTAAAGAATTAAGGAATACTGGCGGGTTTTGTCCGATCGTGTAGAGTGAGAAGCTAGGGGTGGTTAGAGAGCCGCTAGAATAGGCTTTAATAAAGATATCGATTGACTAGCTATATCTTGATCAGCCCATTTTAGCTCTGTTAATGCTCGTAAAACTGGCTCTATGGAGACTATGACCATTAGAAGCACTTTTGAATATAAGTCTTTAAATATATGCTAAAATTATAAACTCGAATAAACTACTTGGAATGTTTTTGGGTTAGGGAGGATTAGTGCCCGACCTAATACAAAAGTGAAAGATATGAGGCTGAAAGATATGACATCTTCCTCTCTCTACTGTATTACAATTTGCTCTATGGCAGACCTTATGCTAGATTTTAATAGCTTATTGCAAATGTGTTATTTGCAATTGCACTAATAGTGCTAATATCTAGTGTTAAGGCAAATGATATAATTATTTTAGTTAAAGCCTATTTTTTCCTATCCCTATAACAATCAATTAGTTCCAAAGACTCTCGTTAACTTAGGTAGTGCGTGCCTCCTCCCACCATCCCAACCAGCAGGGATGGGATGTATAAGCTTATAGTGAGCACCTTCATCTCTTCATCTAGGTTAATAGTTAAGTGAGACCAGCCTAACTCGAAAACACTGGCTATATCTTGACCACAGGCGATGAATATAGCAGCTATAACGTTGGCAGTATTGATGTTCTGCCCCATCTGATCATTCCGAGTGCTGCCGTCTTCAAATCTGGCGATTATAGAGCGTAGTCTGATTGTACTGCACCCGAGAATCTCGCGGCAGACAGGATCAGAGAGAGTGCACCAGGCCATAACTTTAATGTCACGAGGGTCTTTAACATTTCCCTATAATAACTTTTTATCGGATGAAAATTAACCCTCGATCTGGAAGTCGACAATTCCTAAGTCCTTACTAGAAATAAAATCAAGGAAGTCTTAGCAAGCCTGGTATGTGGCAATAGTTACTATATTCTGTTCAGCCGCATCGCCGCAAGTATATCGAAATTTGTTCAGCAGGCTATTGCTAGTGCTGGAAGTGCTTTTATTGCTAGTTTGAGCGATGTTGTGAAAATAAAGGTGTTAAAGGTAATTTTCACTACTATAAGCAAACCTATATACTTGTTATCACCGCTGGTGCACTTGTCACTGTGTTGAGTTTAGGCATGAAGAGGGAGAGACTGTTTATTGCTGCGGGTACGACTAAACCGTCAACCATTAGCGCCACGCTAAGTCTGGTGGCGTATTAAAGTGAGCCAATGAGTTTGCTAAGTAATTTCTTACTAAGCCTATTCCTTTGCCTTCTCACCACTCTTCAAAATGCGAAAGGATAATCTTAATAATCTATTACTAAGCTTGACTCTCTTACAGCTTCAAAATAAGAACGCAAAACCTTAATATATTACTAAGCTTACCTTTCCTCTCTATAACTTCAACCTTTTAAAGGTAAAGCTCGTAGTAATTGATTACTAATCTATACTCCTAGTGCTAGTTTAATAGAAATATAAGATATTAATTCGTTAATATAGTAAGAGATTACTAAGGTATCGCCTTTGCACTTTAATATGCGAGGTCTAAGGCTTAGTAAGAAATTGCTTAGCAAACTCATTGGCTCGCTTTAATACGCCACCAGACTTAGCGTGGCGCTAATGGTTGACGGTTTAGTCGTACCCATTGCTGCTAGTCATGCTGAGAGTGACACCAAGGAGGTACGAGTTGTGGACGTTAGAGGCTGTAGTAATGAGAATATAACAGAATTGCGCGTTTTCTTTTAAGCAAAAGTTTTCTGCCTTTGGGATATTTTAAAGAGCCCCCTTTTTTTTTTTTTTTTTTTTTTTAAACCTCTC
>AYLM01001115.1:0-15899 GCA_001625345.1 Cairneyella variabilis | reverse complement strand
TCACATGATATAGTGGGGAGTCTGGGCAAGGTTCTGAACCCGCGCCCTGACAAAAGGAGACGAATCAGTTAAGATAAGTATAAAATCATTATATAACTTATGAACAAGCCTTTTTAAAAAGGGGGGGTATTATTATAATTAGCTTATGCTTATTATTACCGCCTTGCTTAGCTAGCCGAACTATAAGATAAAGGGGAACATTCTAAACCGCGTATAAAAGGAAGCGGGCTAAATAAAGCATTAATTTTATATTTATTTTAAGGCTCTACCCTTAATCTTTCTCTTCTTCTTTCCTTAGTTTAGAATCGTTAATAGACCTGATTCTATAATACTCTTCGCAGAGCCCTGATTCTAGCGCCGTGACAGCTATTATTATCCTAAAAGGGGGTCGTTTACAGCCTTACAGAGCTTATCAGATAAAAAGATAGGGTGGACCTTTATTCTAAGAGGTAAGTCTAAATGGAAACTATATCCGATCTTTTCTATAATACGGTAGGGTCCAGCTTATTAATAGTCTAGCTTCTTACTTAATTAGCTAATGTGGTGGGGTAACGTGACCTACGGTCACATAACCCTCTCACCACCTTCAAGAGCCGTCGCGGTCTAGTCTTAGTTCTTTAGGCAAATGCAACCCCTTTTATCCTTCGTTTAGAGATACGAGAATCCCCTCTATAGTAAGTATAGCGTTATTTGCATGTAATTTAGGACCGAAAATATATCTAATACTCGCAAGTCTATTCCTAACCCGGACCCAGTTTTATAGGTTTATAACTTAATTATACAATATTTATTATTACAGTATTCACAAAGTATAAAACAAAGTATAAAAGTCACCTAATCGTTCCCTCACATATAGCCAACAAATAAAAATAAATAAAATATATATATATATTTTTGGGGCTTAATCTCCACTATGTTCAGTAAACTTGTTCTCCCTGATCCTTAATTCATATTCCTACGTGAGATAGCGGAACTTTGGATGCTTATCGCCAAGCATAGTAATATCAATTTGCTCGTGGTCTTCTACCGGACCATTCTCTCTGTCTCTCCTACGATTCTCATGCGCGAGCTTAAAGTGCAGACCTAGAGAAAGAATTGTAACCAGGAAAGTAAGACCACAACCAGTAGCACATCCTTTGACAAAATACGGGCTATAGACTATTAGCAAGGCTTTGAAACAGCAGATAGATGGATTTCAAGCTTACCGGTCAGCGTTTGGAAACAAACTGCTACTAGCAAACGAGCTAGTTTGCCCGAGAATGGCAATTATAGCAAGTCCAATGCCACGTTTTGTTTCACCGCCTTGGTTGTTCAGGAGCCACGTGATATTAAGAGTCAAGCAGGGGAAAATACCCATAGTAGCGAACCAAACGCCCAGATAGCGTATGTTACTCTGCGCGGCAGTACGAATCGTTGCAAGGATGAGATAACCAATTCCGCCCATAATCGAACATGTAGCGATAACGAATCCTCGATGGCCGAATCGGTCGGAGAAAAAGGCGACTCCAGCACAGAGGCAGAATGCAGCAAAGTAGGGAGGAGCTGTGAGACCCTGTGCCTGGATGTTAGTGTAACCAAGGTTTTGTACAATGGTTGGGAGGAAATTCGCAAGACCCGCAAACGAATAGTTGCAACAAAAGTGGATGAGTGCATGGACGTAATTCTGCCAATCCCCCAAGCCGGCAGTGAGCTGGCCGCGGTGTAATTTTGACTTTGTAGTGGTATCCGTTGTGTCTAGCCGTGAGATCGAGGTCTTTTTTTCCTCTTCTGTTAAGAATTTTGCAGTCGATGGGGAATCGGCAAGAAAAAAGTAGACGAATGGTGCCGCGAGAATGGTGGGAGCGCCCTCTAAAATCGAAATGAGCAATCTTTCGTAAAGATCGAGACGTAAACTAACCAATAAGGAAAAGAAGCCTCCAGGGTGCAATGGATCCCTTAATTTGTGTAATACCATATGCCAGAGATGCAGCAAAACAGTTCGCCAATGGGGACATCCCAACGAGAATTGAGACGCGAAGGCCCAACTCGCGACGTTGGTAGAACAGCGACAGGTAGTATGGAGCACCAACTCCAAAACCAGCTTCTAGAATCCCCAGAATGGCTCTGGATGCTGCTAGACCGCCCATGTTCTTGACAGCCCCAGCACACATTGCTGTAATTCCCCAGCTGAAGGATTTGTCAGACTTCGCGAGGATCTTTGGTCTGCAAGGCACTTACAGAACACATAGAATAGCCACATAAATGTGGGCGGGGAAGAGTTTCCAACAAAGTGTAGTCCACTCAAAGAGAGTATAACAGATATAGAACGAGTTCAGAGCCCATGCCCACTAAAATTCGTCAACCTGGGGCCTGTTTCTTGATCTTGCAGAGTATTTTACCTGAGAGTCGCTAAGGTGCAGGTCCGTCTGAGCGCCCGCAGTTTTCGCATTGCCGATGTTGCCTCGGTCGATGTATGAAAGAATATATAGGGTGCAGACAAGTGGAAGGACGTGCTTGTCGAACTGTACATATTGTAAGCGACACAACCTCTGATTGGATAGGGGCTACGTGCCTTCTTTCTAATGTGTATTTGCATTTTTTCGGTGATAGTAATAATCGTAACATCTTGCGTCTCGACTTGATCAATACCTGGCTTGTCGAACGGCGAGTGTGCCTCAAGGTCGGCCATTATAACGCGATTGCAACTCAACCCAACTACTGTGGATTGTCTGATTGATGAAAAGAGTATTCGTAATTGTGACCAATGTAGATGGACGTTGACTCATAAGGCTTCGAGATGGATGAAGTTGGAAGATACGAAGCGATCATGACCTTTATATCACATTACTCGAGTCCAACATAGAGGCAAGGATAAGGGTTTTCTTGGGAAGGGAAGGCTCAAATGCGGGGCCCCCGCACGAACGGAGAACCCATGAGGATTTCTGAATATCCCGAGAGTGTCTAAGGAGAATAAGGTCGCTAAGGGGGGGCTTTGTTTCTGCCATCCACCGCGATCCAGGGGTTACCCAGGGCTCTTCCGGCCGGGCTTCTAGCCCCATAGTAGAACAGATATTCTGGGAGGCTCCTCAGCCTCGCTCCGAGCATGAGTAGGAATACACGGAACCCATGTCCCCTAGCTTGTTTATAAGAGAGACTATTGACGCTAGGCCACTTTCCCCATGCCGAATGCCTCCCCTGTCCCTGGGCCTCTACCAAATTTCGGTAGGCCAATGGACTACAAGGGGTTGCGTGCCCCGGAAATTTGGTCGGGATTTTCGGCGGTTTGCTGTGGAACACAAGCGGCTGGCTGTATTCCGGGGTTGCCAAGAGAGAGCCTATGTCGGTATTTCCCCAGATCCCCCGCCATCCTGCTTACACCCGCACCAGGGCCCGCACGTTCGTGCTGATATAGTGTAGAGAGTAAAAATATAATTGTGTCGCTCTTGGTTGGTACACTAAATATGAAACCTTTTTCTTGACGATTCTCTGCGAATTTGGTCTTCATACTGTAATTATGACCATCACGGTTTCCAGAGATGTTCCAATCCGCTTAGAACAGCAGCCCTCGAGGAGCACCTCCCGGCTTTTCAAACACCTTTATGAGGTTCGGAAAATCAACATCTCCATTGTCGATAATTCATCAGGTGAGTATTCACTAGAACCTTAAGAAACCTGAACTCATGTGGCTTGACAGCGCACATCTTCCCCGCCAGATCTCTGACTCAACAGATTCTCGCGCTTGCTCAAATTCTAGAAGCTGCGGGGCACGGTCGAGAGGCGCAGACTTTAATCGAAGTTCATTCCTTGAGTCTTGCTTCTGCCAACTTCGGCGGACTAGGCCTGAATGACAAAGATGAGTTATCTGAGGGGCACGAAGACAAAGTTTTATTTCTTGTGCTAGCATGGCTGGAAGCCTTGAATTCAGAAGACAGAGTTATATCAGTGACGCCAACGTTGCCCTCCCGGCCTCCGGGGCGAAGAGCCATGACGCTGAGTGAGAAGATATTCGCATTTCACGACGTCCAGAGGAGGGGTGAGCTAAAGCCGGGTGATATGGTAAGGGTGAGCGTTGATTGGGTCATGGCATCTGAGATGTCATGGAAGGTATGTTGTTGCTTCCTGAGTAGAAGGGATACCTTTTCTAAAGCTGTTAGGGCATGAAACGTGCATATCAATCTATGGGAAAACCAGGCATCTTTCGCAATGATAGATTTTGGCTCGCCGGTGACCATGTTGTCGATCCTCGTGTCAATGATGATCCTAAAATCAGATCACTTATCGACGACTGCGATGAAGCCTGTGACGAACTGCGGATGACAGAGTACCAAGGAACAAATGTATGTACTGCATAGTAAATTTGCTAAACATAGAGCTGACCAATAGCAGTATACGATCATGCATACAGAGTTCAGCCGTGAGCGTGCTCAGCCAGGTATGATAGTCATTGGAGCCGACTCGCACACTTGCTCTGCCGGCTCACTTGGGTGTCTTGCCATCGGCCTCGGCGTTGCAGATGTTACGATGCCCTTGATTACGGGAGAAGAATGGTTCAAAGTTCCGGAAAGCATCAATATCCGCCTGGTGGGTACGCCAGGCCCAGGAATTGGAGGAAAGGATGTCATCCTGTATATCCTAAGACAGTTGAAGCGAAACACAGTGGCTGCAGACAGAGTGGTAGAGTTTACCGGTCCAGGCCTCCAGTTTTTATCTTGTGATGCGCGTTTTGCGATCGCAAACATGACAACGGTTCGTACTCCGGTGAATAGATCTAGCTCATATTAACATCTATAGGAATTCGGTGGTATCACGGGCATCTTTGCTCCCGACCAGATAACTGCTGATTACATCAATAAGCGCAAGCTCTCTCGTTACAAAAAGCATTCTATCTATTTTCGACCAGATGACGACGCCCAGTACGCCTCAACTCACATCATTGATCTGGCCAATGTGGAATCATTAATTGCTCAATATCCGTCTCCAGACAATGTGGTGCCAGTAAGCGAGCTCGAAGGGACTTCTTTAGACGGATGTTTTATTGGTGCCTGCACAACCGCTGAAGAGGATCTTATTCTTGCCGCCCTCGTGTTAGAGCTGGGTCTCCAAAAAGGACTGGTACCAGTTGCACACGGGCTAAGAAAAGTGGTGCCAGGTTCTTTGCCTATTCTTCACAAAATGGAACAGATGGGATACGCAGATATCTACAAGCGTGCTGGTTTCGAGGTCGGAGTCCCGGGGTGCAGCTATTGCGTCGGAATGTCTGCAGATAAGGCAGGGGAGGGAGAGGTATGGCTCTCGTCCCAGAACAGAAATTTCGAGAATCGAATGGGAAGAGGTGAGTTGGTGGTCAGGAAGTCGGTAATAATGGCTAAATTATTCCTGAGGTTCTATTGGTCACATTTCGTCCGCTGTCACAGTTGCCGCATCTTCATTCGAAATGAAGATCACGAACCCGAAGTCACTGCTTGACGAAATCGATGTGGAGTTTCGCAAGAGATCCGTCGCTGGTTGTTTCAATGGCCAAAATCATAAAATGATAACTTATGTTGAGCCGGGAGGAGACTCGACGCCCACTGCTGACATGGCTATTGATTCTGAAGCCTCGAATCAAGACGCATTGGGGGACAACAACAATCAATCATTCGAAATAATTTGCGCAAAGTTGCAGCGTCTTGGCGACTTCATCGACACAGATGCGGTATGTATCAAATCCGACCAATGCTGCAGCCTCAAGAAGCTCATGTACATTTATTTTTAGATAATACCAGCGGAGGTCATAACCAGCTGCAAGACCAATGAAGATTTCGGTCAGCACTGCCTCAAACACACACATCCAAATTTCCGTGCCCGTGTCAAAGAAGGGCACAGCATCATTGTTGCTGGTGAAGCTTTCGGTTGCGGCAGCTCTCGCCAAGAAGCCGTGCATGCACTATTAGGTGTCGGAGTGACGTGTGTGATCGCAAAATCCTTCGCCTTCATATATAATCGGAATCAGTCAAATCTTGGTCTATTGGGAATATCGATCACAGATCCAGAGTTCTACGCAGCTGCGAACGAGGGAGTGGAGGTCAAAGTTGATGTAGGACAACGCAAGGTCAAGATTAGAGACCGGGAGTGGCAGTTCCAGATGAGTCACATAGAGAGTGAGTTAATTAGGAGCGGCGGCTTAAATGGCGCTTGGGAGAAATTTGGGAAAAGATTGTTTGAAGTCATGTGCACGAGTAAGAGGGCTGTAGTCGAGCGACAAGCTCGGAAGCCGGATGACAATTGCGAAACTGGGAAGGAGCTCCAGTGGTAGGAATATTATGTTATAGTATTACCATTAACTCTTGACAATATTTGAGTAGTAGCCGCGGTATTGCTCTTTCATCGCGTTCCTCGCTGTATTGCTCCATGTAAGCTAGTAATCATTCATCAAAGTAATTATACCTCATCTATGACTATAACACAATTGATAACGAGATAGTAAACTCATCTAATACTAACCATAAAACCACCGTCCTTATATTCCTCTACTACATCTCACTATGGAGCTATATATCCACATTGGCGATAAGCTTTGCTGCATCGCCATTCGTAAAATTCTCGAAATTTGGCTCCCTTGAGGCAGCATCACTTATCAAAATGGCTTAAAAGAATTCGACAAGTTCACTTGGTGGCAGAAACTCACTTGTTATAAGAAAAGGAATTAAAGATATTAAAAGCCTGATCTCTACTTGAAGCCATTCTTGATATTCAGATTGTGCGTTCTGGTCTTCTCACCGGCCGCTTTCTTTGCCTCGCCTCGTGCATTAACAATAGCGATTTGATTTCTCAAACGCCATGGTATGTCCACAATGCCCATGCACACCTCAGGAAGTTGGATCGCGGTCGGTGAATGGTATTTCTGAAGTTCTAGGACAGTTTCCATCGCTTCTTTGGTTCTGGCCTCCCCGACTGCAATCATGGGGATCCTTGGCACCGAAAAAGCTCAATAAAAACTGATGTCGCTAGGCTGAGATATCATTGTATAACTCCTCTGGCCCGTGAATTGCACATTCGATTGCGTACCCGTTGTTGTTGATAACAATCCTAAATGCCAATTAGTCACATCAAAAATTCAGATCACATTCCTAGCCACATACAGAGTTGGGTTTAAACCAAGTCTTATCATTGTACCAATCTCTTGAACCGTTAGCTGTAGGCTGCCGTTTTTAACACTAAGATTGTTCTTTCCACCTGTCGCCCCAGTTTTAAGCCTCATCTCCATTTATGCAATTAAAGCGTCGAAACAGCAGCAAAAGGGGCATCCAATACTGCCGTAAGAGGCTTGCGCAGCATATTTTACACCAGCAGGAAACGTCGCATCCGAAAAGCCAAGCTATGCCGTGCCAGATTCTGCAATGAGAACATCACCGGAGCGTGTAGAATTCCCAAGTCTCTTCCAAATGCAAACTGGGTGATTACTTCTGAATTGAAATCTGCAGGTATAGGTTGGGCTGGGATCTCAGGGATTTGGGTTGATGGAAGTTTAGCAACCTGAAGTGCAGTCATTGGCTTGCGAAGAACTGCA
This sequence comes from Cairneyella variabilis, assembly GCA_001625345.1. Classification (NCBI taxonomy): domain Eukaryota; kingdom Fungi; phylum Ascomycota; class Leotiomycetes; order Helotiales; genus Cairneyella; species Cairneyella variabilis. Next base: position 8,371 of record AYLM01001115.1, on the reverse strand, counting down.
TCTGTTTAGTCCAAGAAAATAGAGTCATAGCCAGAGGGGTCTTGTTTACCTGGGGCTAAATAGACACCACTTTGTATTCTTCCAAATACCTGCATCATAACTGAAGTCGGAAATCGAACCAATTCACTGTGTAGCTCGTAGCCTCCAACATTATAATTTGATCTTGCCGTATGTCTTGTGGCCGCCAATGTTACTGTCTACGAGTAGAGAGCTCAAACTGATGATAAAATCTCTGCTTTTCGACCACACGTTCGATTCCGGAATAAGAAACTTCTCCATTCTACACACCTCAATACTTTAGATGAGTCTCGTCTATGATTAATTTGCCTATTGGCGTGAAAAATACGGGAAATCCAAGAAGATCAACCAAATCCTTGGTTTCCTGCATTGCGTCATGGCGGGCTGCCCAAGCAATCCACTAGCGTAAGCAAATCACACCTATCATGTCTAATACAGCATTTTCCTCATTAGAAACATTGACTGGTGGTGAAAGGTTAATTGGCGTCCTAAGTCATGCGGCAGATATAGGTATGTGTGCAAAGTCCTTAGGCACATAGATGTACACTGGTAATGACTTCAGTACGCATTCCCGGATGACTCTCTATGAGGAATATTAGATCAATCTGGCATTCAAGACTCGGTTCCTGAAGTTACCTAGCATCAATTTCATCTACAGCTGTTTTAGATTGACGAGCCATGCGTGGCCACATCTAACATGTCTTGAAATCTTCTCAAATATCTGCAACCATCACTGAGGATCCATTCCCACGTAGAGCGTTGTAACTAACCTAGTGGGTATTGCGTTAGTCCTGAATAGGCTGCGCAAAGGGCATCCCTTAACTCATGCATATCCGTCCGCAGCGTAAGCTGCATTTAGTTCGTTCGTATTTCCCACTGGGATGAATTCAGCAACCTTCATTTCACCTCCCCTTCACTTCGATGCCTTAGTGTGTACCCAAATTATGCCCATTTACCTGCTTTATGTGATCAAGAAGGTCGAGATCTATATCTCCAGGAACATCTGTAATGCTTTGAGTGCCTAGCTAGCAGACTTTGCCCGGATTTTAGCTGTTACTCTAAACATGCAAACGGACATCATCTTACCTAGTCCATAAATAAAGACACAGCAGAATGTCAGTCTCCATATCTGCTAGCCAGAAATTTACTTGAAGCTTTGCACTGCTCTCAAAGAGGAAGGTCTTTGTGAAGAACCGAAAGCGATAGGAGGCTAGAGTTATTAGTTTCTTCCTATGAGATGAGAAGGAAGTATGTCACGAGAAAATGCTACACACAGGTAAAAGATTTCGCAAATAGATACGTGCGGAAGATTTCCGTCATCAGCCAAGTGAGATTACAAGTACAGTATAGTTCAGCTGCAAGTAGCTTAGGGTAAAGGCCTCCCCTTCATATCCGCCAGAATCCCTCATATATTGCTACCTTAAGGTTTGGCCTGAATATGGACAAGGAACTCTTGCAAATTTTGCGAATTTCCCGAAAAGCCATGACCCCGTGAGCTCCCCCACCGAAATCGCCGGTATTACAACAAAATTCCGCAAGGAACCATTTCCAGCACCCGACATCAAAAACTCTTGGACGTGTCAGCTCTGGACTACCATCTAACCCTCTTAAACAGCCGATATCCGGTCTGTCATTTTCCCCCACGGGCACCCTTGAAATGCGTTTCTGTTTTCTTTAAGTACTCAGTTCATGTCCTACTTTCGGGTCTTACATCCTCAGTCGTCTGATTGTGATATCTCTTAACTCGAGTCCTGCCTTACAGTTTTTATTAAACTTACCATCCTGTTCATGTGCTGGAACTTCAGTCACCAAAATGCCTTCTGCTAAGACCGATGGTGCTGGCTACGTCGGATATCCATACCCTCTGGAGCGGGGCGCCAAGCGAAATGAGTCCGCCACGCAACTTCGAAAGATTATGTTGGAAGCGCACATCGACCCTACGAAGATTGTCCAGCATCCAATTGCTTGGGACGGTCTGACGGCGCGACTAGTTGAAGAGGCAGGGTTCCCAATGGTTTTCCTGGGTGGCTACGCTGTGAGTGCCTCTCATGGTCTAGCTGATGCTGGATATCTTGGATTTGGAGAGATGATCCAACGCACAGTTGAGGTGTGTCGAGTCGTAGACGTCCCCGTTATGGTCGATGGTGATACCGGGTATGGCAACGAAGTCAACGTTCGTCGAACAGTTCAGGGATATGCAAAGGCTGGCGCTGCGGGAATCATGATCGAAGATCAAGTTAGTCCTAAGCGTATGTATAGCAATTTCAAGGACCGCTTTTACCGATTTTCCAAGTGCCTTTTAACTAATTCTCTCGTAGGATGTGGGCATACCAAAGATAAGAAAGTGGTCAGCTTTGAGGAGGCAGTATCTCGGATTCGCGCAGCCGTTGCTGCCCGTAACGAGGGCACAGATATCTTCATTCTTGCAAGAACCGACTCATATATTATTTCTTACGACGAGGCTATTAGGCGTGCTAAAGCATTCTTTGCTGAAGGAGCAGATGCTGTGGTCCTCGAGGCCATTTCCACGATCCCCGAAATGAAACAGTGCCGGAAAGATTTAGGCCCTGACGTTCCAGCCGTCATCAACGTTATTGAGGGTGGAAAGACTCCGGCCCTATCATACAACGAACTTGCTGCTATGGGCTTCTGTAGTGTTGCGTACCCGCTCACACTCCTCGCAGCAAGCATTAAAAACATGCGAGAAGCACTGTGTGGCTTGGCAGATAAGAAGAAGGCGCCGGAGACTATCATGGCGTTCGAAGATGTCTGTACCGCTGTAGGCTTCCAAGAATACTGGGACTTATCAGATCAATATGCCCTCAAATAAACTTGTAAAATTGGATATGTTCAAATTCAAATAGGCTAGGCCGAAAGCATAGCATTGTATTGACAGGTTCTGAATGCAATGACTGAACTACTGTTTGTCGTGTAGACAGATCTCCATATATAGTGCAGCACCAGTGCCAACTCCTCCTGCCTTACTGAATAGTCATGTGCAAGATGCACATGGCTCATTCCACACATCTACTGGTCTGTAGGCTTCCACAGCTCCCCTTCAGCACATTGCCACAAGAATACTCGAGTAGATGATTGTCCTTTGAATAATGGCTTCGATACCGTGACAGCACCGCCTCCACTTCAATGCATCATAAATCAGAAACCGCGATCGCTGCCCATTCGAATCCGTCAGAAACCAGAATTACTTTGGGTTCTGCTACCCAGACCGTGAAATGCCTAAAAAAAAAAGGCAGGCAGAAACACACCTAAATTCCAAGACGTTCAGGCCGAAGACCCCTCCCTAACCGAGCGCCACGAACTTCAAAATCACTATCCTCTACAAAGTCATAGTTTACATAGTAATTTATATAGCAATATCGCAAGTTATAGTCTTAAATCGCAGTCTGTGCATTTAAGAAGAAGTGGGTAATTATTGCTTAACCATAAGAGTCCTTTACGCAGGAATTGTGGGCGTTTGCAGGCGTTGCAAAGCACACGCAACAGTGGTTGTCAGAATTCGCGCCGCATGGGCCATAACACTAAAATCGATGAGGAGATTAACTTTAATATTTAATTATACTATAATTAATCTTACTATTTATTTCCTCTAATAAGCCCTTCATTCGATTTAATAAGCTCTGCGTATCTTTTAGGCATATCAGCGATACGATGCCGTATCTCCTCTATAGTAATCTTGTCCCATTCCTTTTATAAAGCCTCCTTTATCTCCTCTTTTAAATTAAAGATCCTACGATATAAACGTTGCTTTATAATAGCCTAAATGCCTTTAATAGGGTTCAGATTAGGGCTTTGCATAGGATGAATAAGGTTTTGAATATTGTGAGCGTCTTTATACTCTTATATAAGGCCGGCCTTATATATACTATGAGATAGGTCGCCATCTTCTTAAAGAAGCTATAGTTTATCGTTAATTGAACGTATAGCCTTAATGGCATCAATATAGAGAGGCAGGAGGTTCTCTATATAGTACTTTTAGGTCATTATATTGCCCTAAACCTTCATATCGATGTTATAAGGCTTTAGAGCCTCTTATTCCTTTAATTGCTTAGCGTATTCTTCGTTTGTTTTAATTGTTGGACGTCGACGAGGTTTCTTAGGAAGTAAAGGACGCTTAATCTTATCTTCTTTATCATTATAGAACCGTAACTTAGATGCTTTGCCCCACTAATTGATCTATATAGCAATATAAAACCGGACACCTTTAAGCGGTGGCCTCTCTTTAATATTCTTTAGTCTATCTCATATCCCTTACTCTCGAAGTACTCTTCCTTAGGCCTGCGATATAGGGTCGATATATGCTTTATTTATATAGACGATATGATCGAAGAAACCAAAGAGAGGATTGTAGATATGGTTATTATCATACTAACCTCATTCTTACTGGTTTTTAGTTGAGATAGTCTTCTTAATAAAAGCATAAAGATATCTCCTACCTCCCTTAGTATACCTTTTAAGCATACGCTGTAATTAGCGCTTCTTGATAGGTATATTGTGGAATGATATTTATGCTTTAAGAGGGTGTTTTCGAACTAGATTTTAAATTAGAGAATAAAGCATCTTATACATCGATTTAATAACCTTTGACTTGCGCCTAAGTACTGAAGACCTCTGCCGAGTTGATCTTTATGCAAGATTCCTTATATTTATATGTTCTTCTCTCTATCTTCGGCCTGTTTTCTTATCCATGCCACAATCCTTTAAAATATGATGTAACGACTTTGTACCATTATTATGAGCTAATGCGTTAAAGAACTTGCACTTCCGCGTAGTTATAGCTTGATTGCCAATTAAAGGTTTAGGAGGAGGAGCTTGGAAGTGTGCAGATCGTGTTGTGAGTGCTATAATGGTAGATAAAGTTGTTTATTTATATTTTACGATTATCGTAAGGCTTAAATTTTGGCGTTGTGGCCCGTGCGGCGCGAATTCTGATAACCACTGTTGCACGGGCTGAAGTTATTACGTAGCACACTAGCCTCCTAACTGCGCTAATGAGAGAGAAAGGAAAAGGTTGGTGCAGTCCTAGTCCCACTGTGGAGCCTCTACCACCAAATAAACGTGGGAAGCACCACTGCCGCGACCACGGCCGGAATTCAAGGCTTCCATCACATCGCCGGAGCGGAATTTGCCCTTGCCTTCGCCCTCGTTGATAATGAGCGAAATTCCCGAAGACACACATCGTCGGCCACTCTGCTCCGTTCGCATCATTTCTGCGTGAAGTCCGCAAGACGAAATGTCCGTACCACATCTGACTGGTGGCGCAAGAACAGGCACGGGTGGAAGCGCTGATAAGCGTGGATTGGGTGGAGAAAAACGCGCTCCAGCTGCCTCGTACAAAGCCTGCGTCACGTGCCGGGCGAAAAAGATTCGATGCGCAGCACCTTCAGTGGGTAGCTCTGTGTGCTACCAATGCCAAAAGTAGGTCATAGGCTACGCAAATGAGAGCCCTACCCAGCGTTCTTTTGCGTATGGATTCTGTATCTGACTTTGATCAAGAGCTGGCACTCCCTGCGTTTTTGAAGCCAAACGTCGGAAATATGATACCAGTAATCGACTCAAGAAAAAGCAAGAGACCATGGATAAACCGTCTGATCTCCCTGCGCCACAATCGGGAACCGCACTACCTACCTCTTCATCCTCAGAAATGACCGTATGTATTACTAGAGATGCTACCCGTTAAACCGCACATTAAGCAGTAGACTAAGCTTATGCCCATAGCAGGATACGCCTCGAGGGGAGTTCAGTGTAAGAAGCTCCGCAGATGCCTTGTTATTCTTATCAGATGCGGCTTCAAGACACGGCGATCCTGCCACACTGTCTCCACGTTCGACCCACAATAATATCAGAGGCTCTGATGCTACACTATCTAGTGGACAAGCACTGGCAGGACCCCAGACTTCCGCTGGCTGCTCAGCTCCGGACACCCTCAACGACGGCTCCATATCACCTTGGGATGATGAAAATATTCAAGTGAAGATTGCAAACTTCAAAAGCAACCTCTTTCGGGAGAGCATTGTTCTCCCTTACGAAGCTCTGGAATTTATATCTTTCTTTTTCAAGAACCTCTACCCTTTCTTCCCATTCATCCCAGACTTGTATTACGAAGCTGTCATAAGTTCTGTTCCCAACCCCGAAGGATTCAAATCACTTTTCGAAGACGATGAAATACTTCTTGGTTCCATTGTCACAGTCACTAGCCGGTATTATTTTTTGCCACGCACTATGGGTGGTTATGAACGAAGCTGGGAAATTCACAACCGCTGCTGGAACTGGACTAAAACACAGATATCCAAGGTGATTTTTGAAGGAACCAGACCAAAGTCTCTCCTATCAGTTATTGAATCACTTCTGTTACTGGCGGAATGGTTGCCCAAGTCTATCCATGCGTTTGTCGAGCAGAGTGAACAGCCACGAGTGCTCCGGGGTGGCGATCACAGTCGATCTGACCGATTCTTCAACGAAACGATTTTACAGCCTGCATTCCGTACGGATCAGGTTGCTTGGTCCGCAAAAGTTGATATAAATTTGATATATTGCATCTGCTAACGGACTTATAGGTCTTACGTGGGCAATGCATTTCTCCTGCTCAGGTCTTTGACGCCAAGCCGACGAATTTGCCCAATTTTCAAAAGCTCGAACCGATATTTAGTCGTGCTGTTTGGCTGCATGATCATGTCGCAGTCACTTGCTCGCCGCCTGGGTCGTTCACCACTGATGAAATTTGAGGATGTAGACCTTGTGCAAATCTCAAGTGCTTTCGAGGAACGCCACCGAAGGCTCGCTGATTCTGCAAAGACGGCATCTCTGGGCCAAGATCTCAGTCTTGGTAACTCTAACCAATTTCATGAAGCGTTTGTTGAGCTCATGAAGTTACTGGCCCACGTTCAGGAAGTGCTTCATCCACCTGCAAGTGACGATATCGCGCAGCCCAAAAGCGACGCTCTTGAGTCTGTCTCATGGCTACTTGCTCTTCTGCAACACTTCGACAAAATGAACCAGGATTGGAATTCTAAATACAAGTGTCTTTTCAAAGGTATGTCAAGAATTCTGCAGATATAAGGTCTTGATCTTGACCTGAACCGTATTAGCCTCGTCCCCCGGGATGTCTGATTTCTCGAGAGTTATGTTACGTGTCGATTTTGAATATCTTCGGCTGTATGAGTTCTCGGTCAGCCTGGGCGCCTGTCTCAAGCAAGGTCAAGGAGCCACGAAGAGAGCGGTAAACTTGGGGCTGGGCAAGAATCAACGCGAAGGCTATGGCATCTCCAGTGGTAATGATTGGGACTTCCCTCCTACATCCCCCGCATACTACTTGGAGCAAGCTATTAATGCTGCAGAAATGCTGCTCCGTTTAATGCTGGCTTTCCGATCAGCAACTATAGGGGAGACCTTGAGGTACGCAAGTTCTAGATACTACATGAAGATCGTCTTTGGGGCTGTCTTCTTGATACAGGTAAGCATATAGCATGCACTAATGTTTGATGTATCGGCTAAAGACCATGATTAGGTCTTGAAAAAGGACATCCCTAGTACAGCCTACCGAGAGAAGCTTGTCGTTACCCTCAGAGACACTGTTTCCACGCTTGAAAGATGCAGTATTGATAAAGCCCACCCTGCCTTTCGCTACTCTATCTTGCTCCGAGGCCTCCTAAACCAGCTCTCAAAAATGGAACGGCCATCAATACCGTCACCGTTCGCACTCACCATAGGTGCGAGGGAGCCTCGTAGCGGTATTGACGATGAAAGGGAACCCAGTATGCTCACTCTCAATTTGATACCACCGCAGGAGAGTGATATTAGGTACGTATAAACTTGTGTTTATCTCGGCGCTTTATTAACTAGTATCTGTAACAGTAACGTGGAAATGAATGGGTTCGAAGATCCCAGTATCATTGGATGGAGCAGCGCTCAATACCCCGCACAGCCTATGGATTATTATCATAGCCAGCCTATTCCAGATATGGGTCCTTCATTCGATTTTGAAAACCCAAACCTGAATTGGGGAAGTTCGCTCAGCTATTTTGATGATCAGGATTTTTTAAGTTTTTTGATTGGGGGGAATACGTTCATGATGGACTAATGTATTTTAAGCTGAAACCTATTTACATTTAACTTAAGGTTAAAAGCCCCCGTTCTAGAAGAAGAAAGCTATACACCACTTAATTTCCCGTACGAAGATGACACGAACCATCATTTGTATAAAGCTGTGCGTTTACTTCCAACTTCATGCAATCCCCGATCCCTGGCAAGTTTTACCCCTATACCCCTCGCATAGTGTGTCAAAGGATTACTCAAATTAATTAATTAATTAAAATATATTTAATATTATTAACGC
>AYLM01001114.1:0-13164 GCA_001625345.1 Cairneyella variabilis | reverse complement strand
TTTCCGGCAATATTGTGCCGTTGGACTTCAACACTGCTTACTTGTAAGCTTCTGCAACTTATCTAGGGAGAAACTTTTCACCACTTTGAAACTCGAGAATGCAAATGACAGCAGAGCAAAAATTGACAACAGAGAGATTTTCGACAGCCAAAAGAAAGTGATAGCAAGGAAACTTTTGGATGGATTTCGAGGACGGGGTTGACTTGAGCGCTGATGGCATTACAACGGAGAGCAGCACATGGTGGTTTGGTATGCTTGACCACATTCTCTTTCTTTCGCAACTCGAATCCGCACATCTCCGACCATCTGGTGTTCTGCGAATCAACTCTTCTCATTGGGTTAATCCTATCTCTTCTTTTTTATAATTTATAGCTTCCAAAAAAAATAACAGTTGAGGATTTTCTGCTCATATTGGGTCGAGATAATGATTCTTTGCGCTCAAAAAGGATAATGGTTAATAAGTTACTGCTTCTTGTGCAGATAGGTGGTGCAACGTGCAATTTTTGATTCGGTGACTGGGAGTAAAAGATAAACTCGGTCACAATACCTGCAGTATGGTGGCAAAGAACTAATGCAGAAATGAAAATTCAGTATGCCGAAATGCCTATGAACCGAAACCATCTCGCCCCGACTCCAGTCCGAAGCGTAAAGTGCAAATAAAGAAAAAGACTGCCTGGTTTCGATGCCGCAATTATTCGCCTCCCATTTCGAGACGCGATTCAGCATCTGTGGGATGAAATTGTCTGCCAAGCGTCGTACGCAAATCTACTGCACCTCCTTTCTTTCCTCTCAAACGTCATACATCTTCCCCTTACTCTCCAGCGCCGCCTTAATAGCATCACAGCTATCCTTCGCATCCCCAAACAGCATCTTCGTGCCGGGCATATAGAACATCGGATTCGGGACGTCTGCATACCCGCTCGACATGCCACGCTTCATCACGAAGGTTTGCTTGCTCTTCCAGGCGTGTAGGACGGGCATACCTGCGATGCTGGATCCGGGTTCGAGAGCGATGGGGTTTACCGTATCGTTCGCGCCGATGACAAGAGTTACGTCAGTGTCATCGAAGTCGTCGTTGATTTCATCCATTTCGAGGACGACTAGACCGCCTTAGTAAGGGTTAAAGGAAGAGGGAGAGAGGGGAAACCGTACTATCATAAGGCACACTAGCTTCAGCGAGCAGCACATTGCACTGCCCTGGCATGCGTCCCGCAACCGGATGAATCGCAAACCTAACATTCACTCCCCGCATCTTCAGCATGCGCGTGATCTCACTAATCGCATACTGTGCCTTCGCAACTGCCATCCCGTACCCGACGACGATGATTACATTCTCGGCAGTGGCAAGAGCGTCGGCGGTTTCCTCGACTGTGGCTTTGGTGATCGCGCCTTCGATCTTATAGTCGCTGTTGTCGGTGGGTGCGATGCCGCCGAAAAGCACGTTGGTGAGGCCGCGATTCATTGCTACACACATGATGTAGGAGAGGATAGAGCCAGAGACACCGATCAGAGCCCCGACAGTGGTTAGCAACGGGTTGTCGAGCATGAAGCCCTCGGCGACGAGAGCGAAGCCGGAGTAGGCGTTGAGGACGGTGATGACAACGGGCATATCGGCGCCACCGATAGCAGCGGTAGTCGTGTAACCCTTCAAGAAACTGAGAATGGCATTGCCAGCGAGACATCCTGCAGCAATCATCGGTGCGCCAGGCGCCATTGTCAAGAATGTGCCCATAGTTGCGACGTTGAGACCGAGGAGGGAAGTATTCAGGGCATGGCGTGGGCCTGGGATCTTGATGGGCTTCGAAGACATGCGGCCTGCTAACTTCATGAAAGCGACAACAGAACCAGTAAATGTCACACCACCTGAAACATATCAGCAAATGTTAAGCGGCTGAGTTATTACACTCACCAATGAGAACACCCAAGTATCCAGCAACCATGTGAAGCATAGAGATGTCCCCAATATGAGCCATCACACTTCCGAAACTGGTCAAGACAGCAGCAAGACCGACGACTGAGTGCAAAGCAGCAACAGTCTGTGGTAGATCGGTCGCGGTGGTTCGTCGGCCAATCATTAGACCTAGTAGTGTCAGTCTCAACCAGACTCTAGAAATTGCTTTCACTTACCAATAATTGCACCAATACCTGCGACTCCACCAAACTGCATCAAAACCTCGGGCGAAAAGCCAACGGCGCCTAGTGAGGCAAGAATACCTGAGCTGACACCTAATATTCCGAGAATATTTCCTTGGCGAGCCGTAGTCTGTGAAGCCAGACCAGACAGCGACCCAATACAGAGCAGAGAGCTTGCTAGATATCCTGCCTGGACGAGACCTGCCATGCCAGTGCTAGCTGCAGCGATGTAGCCTCCACCAAAGAGAACACCAGGAATAGCATAAAGCCAAGGATACTCGGGAGGATCAGTCGGACCTATAGCTTTGTGAGCGCAACGTCTTTGGAATAAATTGAAAGTTTACTTACGCTTGAACATATCGAGCATTCGCTTGGTGATGACGAATCCTCCTGAGACATTGACAAAGGCTAGCAGGACTGACAGAGCTCCAAGAACTTGAGGTCCGGTATGAGGTAGAAGTCCACCGCCCATGATGAAGAAACCACCAACGCCAACCATGCCTATGTAACAGTGTCAGTGCCGTTTAATCAGTGAGAAGGAAGTCTCTCACCAGAAATAGCATTAGTAACGCTCATCAACGGAGAATGCAATGCAGGAACAACACCCCAGACAGTTCGGTATCCGACCAGACTGGCCAGTGCAAACGTAAAGAAGTTGCCCATGAACAAAGGACCAGTGGCTTTTCCCAATACAAGTGCAAGTCCCATTCCACCAGTGACAGTTGCAACTTCTCGGGTAGTCTTTTGCCAAGGCGTCATAGCGACAACCTCAGCGACTTTGGTGTCGTGGGCTGGGTTGACGGGTCGAGCTGGTGGAGGTGCAGGCCGTGGAGCCGTGGGAACAATATCGCCTTTGTAGGTTACGATGGAGCCTCGGACTACCTCATCCTTGAAGTCAATGCCGAAGGTTTTCTCTTCTGGAGCCATGGAGAGTAGAAACTTGGTAATGTTGTTCGAGTATAGGGTTGATGATTGAGTTGGCAAACGAGAGGGGAAATCGGTATACCCTAAAATGCATCAGTGTGAAAACCCAAACCAAGAGGAGATATTGTTTCAGACCCACCGATAACCGTAACTCCGTGGTGTTGGATTAATTGCCCTGGAACAGTAGCCACGCAATTGCCTCCATTCTCAGCCGCGAGATCGACAATGACACTGCCAGGTTTCATAGCAGCGAGCATCTATATCACAATCAGACTTGAAATTACACATCATGTGAATTTAGGCTTACCTCTTCTGTGATGAGTTTCGGTGCAGGTTTTCCAGGAATGAGAGCAGTGGTAATCACAATGTCTACTTCGCGGCATTGTTCAAGAAAGAGCTTCATCTCAGCTGCGATGAATTCTTTCGACATCTCCTTTGCATACCCGCCGGTACCTGAGCCATCTTCTTCGATATCTACTTCGATGAATTCGGCACCGAGAGACTGCACTTGTTCACGGACAGCCGGGCGGGTATCAAATCCTCTGACAATGGCTCCCATGCGGCGTGCCTGAAATATGGTTCATGTGTGGTCTTGGAAAGATACAGGGAAGCACTTACTGTGGCAATAGCGCTCAAACCTGCAACACCTGCACCAATGACAAGAACTTTGCAAGGAGGAATCTGGGAATTTGATTAGAAGTGAGGAACAAAGGCGGGTATAAACCTCGTTACCTTGCTAAAATGGCTTCGTTAGCAGTATCATGAAATCAAGACGGAATAGACATACCCAGCTGCAGTTACTTGACCAGTCAAGAATCTCCCGAAATGATTAGACGCCTCTAAAACAGCTTTGTATCCCGCAATATTGGCCATAGAACTGCGTGTCACGTGATCAGCCCCTACCGTGAAAGACGGACTCTGTCGCATACCTTAGCGCATCGAAAACTTGTGCTCTCGAGATTCTAGGAATCATGTCCATGGCAAAGCTGGTAGTTCCTCTATGTGCCAACATCTCTACCACTTTCTTGTTCTGCATCGGGTATATGAAAGAGATGAGGGTGGCGCCCTCCCTCAGTTGATCTGCCTCGCTCATGGCACCCTCGAAGCTCGGCGCGCGGACCTTGAGAAGGATATCGCTCTCCGCCCATACTGTCTTGCTCTCTCCCAATGTCACGCCGGCCTTCTCATATGCTTGGTCGGTGAATTGTGCCTCTGCTCCGGCGCCGCGCTCGACGAGTATGCGCTTGAAGCCTTTCTTGAGGAGAAGGGCAGCATTCTGTGGGGTTATGGCTACGCGGCGCTCGTTGGGATATGTCTCGCGGACCACGCCAATCGTGAGGTTTGAGTAGGGAATCGGGTTTACCGGAGGGACGTGTTCGGAGGGGGAGGGAGATGAGTCTGTTGCTCCCTGACGCGCCGGAAGAATGGCAGATACTCGAGGACGGAATTGCTTTCGCTGCTCGTTCCATGTCTGCGAGGGACGATAGAACGGACGAACATGTCGAGCTGCTATGGAATTTGTGAGGATGGTTCCTTCCAGATGAATTATATACTTACCTAGAAGTCCAAGCCTCGAGTACTGCAGAGAAGGAATGCCAGCTCGACACTGAGCCAGTGCCGGCCGCATTGTCGAGGAGCTTATCATGGTCGAAAGTCGCTCTGGTCACGACGACGACGACGAGGTGTTTCAAGTTGATCTTGTCATCTGCCAAGCAGGAAACTGGAAGCTCAGGACCTCCGAGTCAATAGTTCTGTTCATTCAAGTTGTGTTACGAAGCACAGCAAATAGGAAACTTTACCGGGAGCAAAGGGATGAAGTTGAAGGAAACACGAAGTACTTCCGTAAAGTTGCAGCTGGCAGCGGCTTAGTACAGCCGGCGGCTCCTGGTGGCAGTCTGAGGCCTTTTGCCAAATGCCAGGTCAGGCTGCCGTCGTCCCCGTGCCAGACCCATTGATTCGTGGGGTACACGGGGAGGAGCTGGCGGTACGACCCCAAGCGTGTGGGGTTGGTTTCCGGATGCGGGGAAATTGGGGAAATGAGACCGAGCGACTTGCTCGGCCGAAGAAATACATTTGACACTGGAACGAGCGGAAGAAATACTGAATTATGATTATGAGATTTGTAGCCACCTGCTAAAGGTAGTAAGTGCTCCGGAAGGCGCAGGTGATAAAGCATGACTGTACGAATGGCTGACGCGGAATTAGCTGACTTCGGTTGGGCAGTAAAGCCATCGGGTACATGCAGGTTCAACGAACTGCATGAATTGTGGAAAATGCCTGCATGTGCTTAGTGTCACTCGAGATTTGTTTCACTTGAGTTTGGATGAACGGAGACGGCTATACGTCGAGGATTCCAAGCTTGCAGCCTCATGGATTCGAGAGTACCTAGGTAATGATTTTCGGCACGTGGTCATTTCGACAAGAAGATATACTCGAAAGAAAAATCCATGGCTTTCCTACGTCTTCCCCGCTATATTTTATTTGAGTTAATTATTCATTTGAAAATAGTCTCTGTAGCTACTATGCGGGACTTCTCCTCTCCATAATTCACGTGATATAACCCTCTTTTCTGTTCCCGTCGATTGGGTTAGAATTCGAGAGGCAAGATGCTCGGCGATAGATTCAAACTTGATAAATGTTTAGCCTCTATTCTAGGCTTCATTTAATAAATGCTGTTCGTTTCAGAGCTCCTCTCATCACCTCGGGATAAGTCCTTCAAAACTCCATCCATGAGCTCTCTCATCGCTTCGCCATGCATGATACCTTGAACATATTGCTCGACGATAACAATATAGTAATCTTTAACTTTGCGAATGATAACGGGTTCCAGTAACCAAACAGAACGCACACCATGTCTCCTTTCTGAGCGTGCAAGGGCACAAGATCAACATACCCCTTTCCAGACACTATCAGCCACCGTTCTGGATTTCTGTTCCTCATTTTTGCCATCAACTCGCCCCGCTTTACTGGTGTCGGTCTGAACTCCGGGAAATGCCTGATATCTTTGCCACTTGCACAGTCAACAGATGAAACCCCGTCGAGAATTAATGTCCGTACGTATGCGTCCACTAAAGTTCCAACCCCAACGTAGTCGGGGTTGAATTTTCCTCTGTTGAAAGGCCAATGAAATTTTTCCAGAAAGAGCGCCTCCACTCCTCAGACTCCTGCCCCGGAAAGTCTTTCACAAATATGGAGGCTTGTTTTCTTATGTCTGACAGGCAGCCTCTGTTCTTGATCCTCGTCGCTTTCTTGAAGCTCGATCTCAAGAAACCCTCCCACGATTGAAGCATAGGCAGTATCAAGGCCTCTCGATTCGCAGAGTTTCTCTCCTTCAAGTAATTCGAGACGTATTTGATTATGTCGACCCAGGTCCCAGATGTCTTCAGTGTATATGGGTTGTGTGAAGTGCTGCACTTAGCAACTTCACCGCCGTTTGCAGAGAAATGAGAAAGTCTCGGGTTGTCACTCGGCCGAGCCGGCTCAGCGCCGTTTTCAAATGTCAATCTACATATCTTCTCATAAGCCCGTTGTACTTGAAATATGTCTCCTCCGCCTGAGCATTCCTCACCGGGACCGGGACAGAGTAGTTGTCCCAATTAGGGATCCGAGATGGCCAGCCTGACTTCGCTTCATCTCGGATCATGCAGATCAAGTCCAAGCTTCGATATTCCGCGATAGAATATTCAATCAGATGAGAATAAACCTCAAGTGGTCTAATTGATTCGGCGTAGTTGGCCTCGAGCAAAAGGTTCTTGGATGCCTCCGAAAGGCCGCACAATGCAAAAATCTTGTCTCGCGGATCCGATGCGTTTCTACCCATCTTCCAGCCCACCAATTCCGGAATCCGCAAAGAGCGTCCTGACCTAAAAAGATTTCTTAGTCTCGCAAGGTCTAAGATGTTTTCGAGGCGGGGTTCAATTGCTCTCATAGCTACCGCCAGCTCCAATAGCCCTTTGTCTCGTGCGGTCGGCTGCTTCATGTCCGTCGGCGGTCTATCACGCATGAAGAGCATCACGACCACTTCCACAAAATGATCCCAAGGAAATTCGTCAATCCCATCCCTCAGAATAACATTTTTTGACACAGAACTTCTTGCACGACCCAGATGCGAAACCATCAAGGCCGAAATAATACACCAAAAATGAGATGGGACAGTTCAACTAAGCCATACGGATGGTCAACCAGGAAATCGCATAATTTACTGCACAATTCATTATGCAAAGGTTGACGTTCGTCATTCGGCGACCATGATGAACTCCCACCAGTCGTCGAATGGCTCTTCTAGTAGAGCGGTTCGGTGCAGGAAGCCAAAGGCTCGTCTGCTTTCCGGCGTTGCATCACCCACCAGACCACCGTCGTGGAAGCCTGTTGATATATCTTTCTCATCTGCTTCACTGAGAGCTGCACTCATCAAGGTTTAATTGATCAATGCATACTGCATTGATCCACATAGTACGAGGTCGCAGCTCCAACCTCAAGTGCTGAAGTGCGGACTTGAGATTGGTGGTAACTTGGAAGGGATAGCAGTTGAGTGTAATGGCCGATGTGACGTTTACATCGCCCCAGACGTATGAAAGTGCTTAGAGGGCTAGAAATATATTTCCGCACAATGACTCAAAATATGTGAATTCTCAACATTGGATTGTTTCATGGCTCATGGATTTTGGGAAATCAAGTGAAGAGCGAATGAAGCGAATGGACTGACTTCGGCAGTGTCCACACCACCGACCGTATTATGCATGGTGAACTGCATCGAAGCCGTAGCCTTCATCCGACAAGGTGCAGGTTCAGCACGCCACTCGCTGATATGAACAGCAAATATAGGCGAGTATTTGACGTTCGGGACTCCTCATTCTTTCTGATTCGACAATAGCGGGCCAGTAGGACACCGGTCGACATGATTCTCTAATAGGTGGTAAAAACCAACGGTCGCATGGTACGAGTAGCCTGCTTAGAATTGCTCGCCTCTGCTGTAAATAACTCGGTACTCGTACAGTAGTAGTAGACTGTACAGTAAGGTAACTATCACCAGGCGGCCGGTGGCAAGAGCTGTGCTACGATCGTATGGCTTACTATTAGAACAACAGCCCTGCTATACTAGCTAGCCGTCTCGCGGCATCAGCTGCAGTTCCCGTCCTCTGGAAATCTGATCAGTTCGATCAATCATCCCGTCCCTATCACCAGACAAGCTGCTTATTATTAATAAACTGTCCAGCCTGGCCCTTCTCAGCCTGGACTCTCTCGCTCCCCTCGCTCGAGCTGCATCCTCCTGGAATAGCTCCTAATAGAAGACTCTGGTTGAGCGATAAGGACCTCGCTTCTTTTGATATCAGTATTATCGCCTAGCCTCTAATTTAAGAAAGATTCCGTCCTCTACTTTCTTAAACATTGTTAATTGATTTACAAGTGCTTAATGCCATTATCGGTTTAGCAGCCCTTGTCCCGCTTCAGCAGCATTGAGCAATAACATCGACTCCTCCACACTGGATATCCTTCCCCATGGCCCTAGCAAACCTGCCACGTTTCCCAGCTATTCTATCACCGCTGCTTAACACATAATAAGGTTGCATCGAAACTAGTATTTCAATTATGTAAGCGGCTGGATGCGGTGCTCAGTGAGCGAAGATTGCGACCACTTAGGAAGGACGATTCAAGTTGTAATCTTAAAGGCAAACGTAAACCGATAGGTTACGCCAAATAGACAATTAATAAACGATAAACACCCAAAAAAAATAAAATAAAAAACCTCTAAATAAGTGCCCTGCTAATAGAATGGGCATTAGAATCATCTACGAAAGCTTTGTTTAAAAAGGCGCTTCAATAAAAGAATGGCATGCATCATCAACAATACATTCCAGCAGAAGTGGAATGCGATAGACTAACTATTCTCGTCTTTATGTCTATACGGACGGTGACTTCAATTATACGACTTGGTCCCGAAACCTTAAGCCCTCTAGTGTTTAGCTAGAGAGTCGAATTTGAAATTATTGGCCAGGTCTCCAAACGAGGCCGTCGTAAAAGCTTCGACTTGCTGGATTATGCGCGGGAGCAGAGTCTCGAGAGGGCTAGGTGACATGTGGAGGAAAGAGACGAGCTGGCTTAGCAGAAGTTCTTAATTCTTATCTCTGCAATGAATTACCCACCAATCTAGGATTGGCTCACGCATTATGCACTTCATCGTAATGAGTGAATGATTAAAGGTTAGCCAAGTCCGTTGTGTTGCTCAATTCGAAGTTCCGAATCATATATTTAAGTTGGGACAACTGTGGCATAAAACAACTACAAAACTGTTGGCCGCTATCGCATCTGAACATTGCGTTTAATTGTAAAAAAGATATTCGATATATTACAGCTGTTCCGTTTAAACTACCTGCAGTCCCCAGTATCCATATATCAATAAAGTTGTAGCTACTGTTGAAGTCAAAGACAACTCTACTATTCTCCTCTGGGGGAAGTGGGTATTTAAACTAGGATCTCGAGTTGATAAGAGAATTGAAGAAAACGATCGATCATGACAAACACCATTCACTTTAATCGCCCGTCTTCCAAAAATTATGGCTATAAGGGTGAAGGAGTTTGCTAGGGAGTACGAGATTAGGAGTGCGGATGAGTGGTAGGAATAATAATTGATGATAGTTGTTCGTGTGACATTCGTTTCGGTCCAAGGCCTATTCCAAGTCAGTTTTTCTGACAAAAGTGGGAAACAATGGAGCGTTTTCCTCACGCTAAAATTTCATTAGTGAAAAAGGTCATGGTGGTGTTAAAGGATAACTCTGGGATGAGGATACTGAGTGATTCATTCCTTGCCAACCCAATATCCTGTTGCCGTTGACCAACAGGCTTACATTCTGGATCACCGCCTGTCCAAATGTGTTCCCTGTCGAAAAATACATCCAGATCAGAGCTACCAAGAAGGACCGTGTCTTGGATCTGAGTCTGAATCTGGCTGAAAGGCGAGCCAGCACTGCCATTGGCCTGTTTCTCTGAGTACAACCCAATGGAGCCGATGATTTGATTAGTGAATGCCCACATGTATGCCGTGTATGAAAATTGAGTCAGATTAGAGGGGATGGAGCCGTCCACCTGGGGATATAGTACTTTGCCAAGTGTGTAATTGCTGCCGCTGATAGTTTGGACACCATTTTCGAATTTGAGATCAACCGTGTATGAGACGTTGACAAGGCGGCATACCATATATTTGAGACTCCAACTTTCTGGATTCCAACAGCTTGATCCATTGTCATACGTGGAGAAGGCAAGCCATAGCTCGTTTGTGGCATTAACTGGCTGCTCTGGACGGTTCCCCAAGATTGCAGATATCTGGTAGCCAGGTAAAGGCGAAGACATGTTTGATTCGTTTCCACCCGGTGTTAACATGGGAACAAAAGCGAAGTAATTGATTTCGTGCAGGATAGATGTCGCTTCTTGGGCCGATGCCTGAGCCTGCATTTGGCGGTCAATAATCTGGGTTTCTAGAGGACTGGCATTCTCGCATTCTACTCCTGGTCCATTGAAAGTCAACCGATAAGTAGAGTTTAAAAAAGGTGGGCTGATTGATAGAATTTCTCCTGTAGCGGCTGTGGCTATCGATAATCGTTGAATGATCGTCCTGGGCCCGGTCAAAATCTCGCTACTATTATTGGAGCCATTTGCTGACACCCAAACAGCAGTTTTGTTTGGTTGATTCATACCAAGGGATGGGTTGATAGTTGAAATGTCGAGTTTCGTTACATTGGCCATTGCGTTCTCGAAGTGTGGACCTTGATACACAGACAATGTCGCAGGAGGTAGCACCGTTGTGATAGGGAGTAAGCTATAGAGATATGAGCTTCAACTTGTATGCTACTTCAGAGGAGGGCTAACCGTATTATTAAGGCTATAAATGGTATTCCTCTCGATTTCTTGAGCAACTCCCAATTCCGAAGAGCATTCCAAGAAGAATCAGCATTAAATGCTGCGTTAAGAGCCTCTACAGACATGCTCTTGTCTCTTAATTTCATCCACAACCATTGATCGTAAGAATAGCGTGCGGATCCACAGAGGCAGGTATGTACAAGAAACGCAAAGATTGTGCCAGCTCTTTGATTTTGTTAGTACTTCCAAGCTTTTGAGATGATGGACGCTCTGGAGCCTGAGGGTGTTACATGCCTCAGAGCCCATTGTTGATTTCCTGACGATCCAACTGGCTTTCCATCTCTTGAATAATAAAAGAGATGGTGTGCGATACTGCAAATCAAACCAAGGATGAAAAATAGAACCATCTTTGGGAATGTGGGATACTGAAAATGGTTATGATGGTGGGCGCCGACTTCCAGGTCAGAGCGAGGGTCGCCGGCATCACGAGAGGCTATTGGAGTTGCAGCATTTGATTCTAGCAATGGGTTGGATGATGGTGATCTGTTTCGGTGTTCCATGGCCATTATTTAGTATACTTAAGCAATGAAAAAAAAAAAATATTAACTAGGAGTACAGGATTTTATGCTCATCGAACCTCGTGGTGCGAGGTGGATAAGGCTGGGAGCTAGGAAAAGCAACCCTGTCCAGCTGAAATTCCAAATAATAATGTCTCAATTGAGTACCACGATACCGAGCAGTTGCATAAGGCTGCAGATTTCTCTGATCTTATTGGCGCCGTTGGCGCTTCTGTCAAGTGTCTGCCTTATACAAAACCAGTCGTCTGCATCAGCAGCGAATAGACAGTCGGGTCACCTACACTAAGATATGCATGGACTATTAATTGTGACAAGGCCGAATGAGATACAAAGCTGGGCTTCGTAGTATTTCAGAACATGCAATCCCACGGAAGGAAAGCGATTACGAAGGTCGCGGCAAAAAGAATTCAAAATATAGGGTAATAAGCGATTTTTCAGGCTCTGTAGATGTTAGCCGAAGCCTAAGGAACCCTGTAAATTTGTTCAGATTCCCTGTAGTGCAGGCATGAGTTGCTGTAATTTCAGGCCGCTTGCAAAATCTTAGATAGTATGCCTACAATATCGACAGCCTTTAATAGGCTTCAGACAGTAAATACAGGGCGTAAATAGGCCTTAACATATTGTGTATTTAGAACTTTTTATTACGAAGTTTATATATGGACTTCAGCTATATCTTCTCTAGCCTATATGCCTTCTACTAACTACATCAAACGCTCGAGAATCGAATTCGTCTGTCCCCGGTCGCAGACTGCTGGCGTTTGCCCTCTCGTGAGGCAGCCGTCGCTTCTAATCGCATAAGTGGCAATAGAAACTGAGTCCCGCAGACAGGATGCCCATTCATTAATTGCCCGGGATATCGAGCTCCAAGGTTCGAGCCATATGGGATCCGAAGTACGCTGCAACAAGATAATTCTATGGTTGCCCGTGAGTATCCTCTAAAGTTTATACAACAACCTTTATAGTAATTAATATAGAAATTCGACCTTTTTTAATACGAAGAACTGCCTAAATATGCTAGCGCGGCTTATGTGCGAGATTATACGTATTTTCTTGAATTTCTAGAGCATATTTAAGTGAAAAATGGGGTTATTTTAACCATCTCGTTATTTTAATGTGCTACGTAAATTGTCCCTAGCGACTGCAACCCTACCTAGGTTCGTACACGTGGTGCCGTGAAGGCGAAGCGAGGGGCCTAGAAAAGGTAGTCATTAACTTCTAAGCCATAAAGCCACAACCCCACTATGTCCCGAAGGACGTAGGGAAACCCCTTAATCTACTACATACACTCATTAGCTATAGAGTCCCTCATCAGGCCCATCAGCGAGATCAGGATGAGCTTAAAACCTGACGCCCAATTAGGTACTGTGGTAGACCCTAGTTAGTGTCAGGGCAGCGGTTCAAACCCTGCCCTAACTCTTCACTATATTATATGATCCGCCATCCGGATATATAATGAGGGCTTTCCCCCCTCCCTCTTCAGTCTCTAGCTTTAGATCTTTGTACAATAGGCATTCGATCAATTGAGTTTTCACCCTTTTGCCCGCGCCTTCATAATAACTTAAGAGAAGAAGTGATAATCGATCTTTTAAGTACTATATAAACTAAAATCTCTAGCTAAGGAGTAGAGAGAGAGAGAGAGTAATAATCTCTTATACATATAGAAGTATAGCCTCTG
>AYLM01000181.1:0-21160 GCA_001625345.1 Cairneyella variabilis | reverse complement strand
GAATGCCTATTATACAAAGATCTAAAGCTAGAGATGGAAGAAGGAGGGGAAAAGCCTGGACTATATAGCCTAGATGGCGGATCACATGATATGGCGGGGAGTCGGGGCAAGGTTCTGAACCCGTGCCCTGACAATAAGGGCCTTTAGGGCGGGCGGTAGCGAAGGGGTGGGTAGGGCGATAAAGAGAGTCTCTAAAGAGAGAGGGGAAGAGGGGGTAGTGAAAACGATAGGATTTTAATAAATATTTCCTTGAGTTATTATAGTTACTATAGTAACTCGTTTAGTAAGGCCGCACGCCTAATGCGCGAGGCTCGCCGCCCTTGCTAATACTGAAAAATACTATAGTAATGATGAGATATTCGTAGGGAACATCAAAACGGAGAGTGCAAATCCTCTCTTTGCACTCCGCGACCCTCTAACTCCCCCATAGTCGCAGATATGAAAACGCCTTCGCTTGCGCAAATATAGAGTAGCTAATCCTCTACAACTTTCGCCATAGCAGCTCCTCCGTAGCTCCGCTCTAGGGAGAGATACGGGTTGGTGGCTAGGGGCGTCTCCCCTGGAGTGGCCAGCAACCCCGGTCGGCGCAGCCAGCAGAGCTGCTGCCACCGAACCCGCCCGACCATAATACTGGGTAGGGGAGCCTCTGACCCGTCGATGTGGATATGGCTCTACAGAGATCTAGGATCTTTCTCAACAAGGTAAGTCTTACATGCTCCCTTCCAAGCATATCAGAGGGGCGGAGACGAGATCAGCTCCTTTTACGTCAAGCGGTCATGACATATAGCTTTCTTCGGGGCAATAGATCTCACGGGAGATCAGGCAGACCCGACCCCTGATATAGCCCCCATTAGCACTCGTGCAGAACAGCAAAACATTCAGGTACCTTTCGCAACTAGAGAACCAACTAGTTCAGCTTCTATTTCTGGTGAACGAGACCTATGTCCAATGGCAACTCTCAAAGCGTTGATACGAATCAGACCATATCATCAGGCAGACCGTTAGTTAAATTTATGCAGACAGATGATACTGCTATTCGGGAAGTACCATTCGAAAGGGGGTCCGTCACCAATCAAGCTCGAGACTATGCCAATCTGGGAAAGAAACTGTCTCTGCGACAAGGTGGTTACTTTATTTGGCAAGCCTGTTTTGATATTCTTGTCCGAACTGGCCATTCTACCGTGCTCGTGTCCAATGCTGATCGGCCGATGCCGCCCATCATTGGTAAGCAGCGCCGAGGCCAAGACTTGCCAGACGGATTAGACCCTGCGACACGGGACAGATTTGATCTGGAGATGAACGAAAGCGAAAGGATATAATATTATACGTCGCTATCTAAGCGAAATACTTTTACTAGCGCTAGCAATATCTCATTAGACGAGGGAATACGCGTCGTCCGCAATATATAGCTATAATTATATAAAAATCTCGAGTATATAAAATTAGGCAAAAGTATACTTATTGCAAAGTAACTATATCGAATTTCAAAGCACAAGTAATAGAGAAACGCTAGTATAGATTTATTAATCACGAAAGTACAGTCTTATTAGACGTAGCAGATTCGGATAATAATGCACCGGTTAAGAAGTAGGTGGGGATTGCGTTAGGTTAGTTGAGCCTTAATAAAATTGCGAAGAACACCAGAAGATTCTGTACACGGCCCCCTCAATTGCTTACCAACGTCAATTCTCGGAATACCCGGATGCTGATACATCAATTGGTGAGCAACTGTGACGAAAAATGATATATTGTAGTCCTCGTAGTCCGGCTCTGGAACAACACTCCCATCAAATATCATTACGCCTGGCATTTTCCAGCAATCTATCCTTGTCGAGATGTCTCTACTCAAGCTTCTCACACTACTTGCAGGCGCCAGTTCCTGTGTCTTTGCATATGATACTCAATTTAGCTTCAATACAATAATTGAGGTTGAGACCCGGTCCATTGATGAGATATACCAAGCCGCACTGAGAGAAGGAGGTAATGCCACACTCTGGCACGGTGGCGATGAAAAGAACCAGCAGAATTTGCTCAAGGACGCCTTTGAGGCTCGCTTCCCTGGCATGACTCTCAATCTCACAGTAGATCTCAGCAAATACCAGGACGGGAACATTGATCAACAACTTGCAACAGATAATGTCTACGTAGATAGCATTATTCTACAGACGTTGCAAAATTACCCGCGATGGAAGGAGGAAGGTGCTCTACTGCTTTATAAACCACTTGGATTCGAACGTCAGTGCTCCATTTCGTTCGTCGAGACAGGCTACTAACGACACGCAGAGATCAGTGACGATTTCAGAGATATTGATGGCGCATACATGGGCCTTTTTATCGTAGCTTGGTCCAATATCTGGAACATCAACTTTGTCAACTCGACCGTGGCGCCGAAGGAGTATACAGATTATCTCAAACCAGAATTCAAGGACAAACTGGTATTGACTTATCCTAATGATGACGATGCGGTGTTGTATCAGTTTAATCTCATGTGAGGCTCACCAGAAAGCGGAATAATTATGAAGTACTAACCTCGCTCATCAGACTTGATCAATACGGATACCCCTGGTTTGAGTCCTTGCTTGCTCAAAACCCCCGGTGGGTCCGCGGTACGGGTACACCCGCAACCCTAATCAGTACATCCAACGGCACGTATACGAACACTTTCACCTCCTCTATCGGAACAATTCCATCCTCGCCTTTAAACATCTCCTATCCAACTCAAGGTCAATTCGTTAGTTGGCCTCAGACGGGTGCCATCCTCAAGAACGCTCCTCACCCAGAGAGTGCTAAGCTACTCCACAGCTACATTCTGAGCGAAGAATACCAGAATGCAACTGGAGTTTGGAGTACCCGTCGCGATATTGCTCCCCCTTCTGGTTTCCCATCCATCTTTGAGATGAATGGGACGAACCCGACGATGTTCAGCCGTTGGATGATGGACAGGGCTGCTGTGGAGAGATTACGCTTTTTCTTTGAGGATAGACTTGGAACTGCTCAAGGATTATCTCCCCTCGTCGATGATCTTTGAGATTGAAGCATGAGAGCGGGGTAGCCTGTAAGGTAGCCGAAGGATTAGATCCCTCTTGCGAATTGCTACTTTGGATGATGAGGCTCACAGTAAAGCGTGGATCTGTTAAGGTCGTTTTGTTAGAAACCTTCTGTAAATATTTGAAATGGGCTTGACATCTTGTCGATGGTCGAAATCGTCATACACAATGCAAGCATTCAGCTGCTGGCTACTAGAATTCCTCAAAAGATCGTGGCGAAGCGAAGGAAATAGAATCATATTATTTATAGACTACTCCCTGCTGGGCTTAGCCGGCCAGGATGAACGTCATTCTTTCTTTATTCTCTTCTCCCAAGCTTAGTATTCGGCCTATCACGACTTGTTAGCTAGAGAACAGACGTTTGTTTCCCCTGGATTTCGGCAACCATCGAACATCTCAAACCGATTTCAAAGGTTCTGAAAACAAGTCAAAAGTCACCCTGACGTAAACACCGAACGTGTCCAGAACATTAATTATTCATCACACGCACACCAGGTCAATCCCACTGTATTAAATTGCAAGAAAGCCTAGAGTAACTAGAAATATCCATACCGCACTAGCGAATGCGTTAAGTACAGTGTAGCTTTTCCCAAGTTCAACCATCCAAGAACTGCTCCAGATGCTTTGCATACATTTCTGGCACCTGGAAGAGATGCCCATGGCTCGCGTCGGGACAAATATGCAGGTGTGCGTTGGCAAGTTTCTGCTGCAAGACAAAGCTGTTCACTGTGGGTAACATAATATCAGTATGCCCATTGGTGATCATCACCGGTGCCTTGATCTTGTCCAGTCGGTTGTACATCTCTGGGCCACCA
The DNA here is from genome assembly GCA_001625345.1 of Cairneyella variabilis. Taxonomy (NCBI): domain Eukaryota; kingdom Fungi; phylum Ascomycota; class Leotiomycetes; order Helotiales; genus Cairneyella; species Cairneyella variabilis. The sequence goes on along the minus strand of AYLM01000181.1, from coordinate 17,298 downwards.
GCGAATTTGGATATGGCTGACAATTGTGCTAGAACCCTAGGTCCAACCAGATATCCAGCTCTCTTTTCGCCCTGAACCTGTCGCTCATACAGTCTCTGAAACCATACGTGACCAAGGGCCTCACTGTTCTCAGACGGATAGAAGAACAACATCCGCATAGTTCCTGATCCATGCCCGCAGCCGAAGCTTCCAGAATTTCCAGGGGCGGAAGGACCACACCTTCCCCTATTCCTGGCTGCGTGCCCGCCAAAATCACCTTATTGACTAGGTGAGGGTATTCCATGGCAATATATTGTGCTGTCCCACCACCCATAGAGAAGCCAATGAAGTCAGCCTTGGTTACGCCAATGGCGGCGAGCAAATTCACGGCTATCAAAGCCATTTCTTGAATGGAGTCAGGAACCGTGCCTTCGCTGTGGCCGATCCCAGCATTATCGAAGAGGATCATCTCGCAGTTTTGGAGATGATGTTGACTAGCAGAGGATCAATGGTGTCGATAGAGCCGTGGAGGTGATTGATAAAAACCAACGGGAAACTGCTTTGTTTGCCAAGAGGTCGATAAGCGATTTTGACATCGTTGACAGACGCGAAATTGGTGGGGACGGTTTGGTATGAATGCATTGCGGCGCGAATATATCTCTTTCGGAGCACGGAGAGCTAAAATGAAACTTGAGATCTCGGTTTGAATAAACTATAAAAACGATTCTGATTGGGAAACAATATTGAGTCCAGTGAACAGAGAGAGCATGCTTATAGGGGAAACCGACTCCTGCAAACCTCCGAACAATACCTTTAATTATTCTCATGAGCCTCATAGTAAGGAAAATATCTCATGTAGAAATAGTTTACTGATCTCAATGCCTCGGCCCTAACTAGGAGTAGTAACGGAGCTTTCTTAAAGCAGTTTCTGGACAAAATGCCGGTTCCAAGCCGGCCGGAACAAGAGAGATCCCGAAATTAGCAAGCCAAATGTAAAGCTCGTGTCAGTCATATTTTATTAAACTCCCTTGTAATCGGAGCCATCAGTAATCTTTTTCTATTTCAAACCTAAAACACTTAAAGTGCCTAGTCAAATAAAGTTTGTGTGGGGTCCCAATTCGTAAGGTGGAATTCTACGCGAAGACACCGCTCCGTCGGAAAGTGCTATTAGGCTGTGCGGGGTGAAAATTATCCCGACCCATGTTTGACTAGAAAATGATTAGTTATTATTATGATTTCTCTGAAACAATAACATTCCAGGTAACTTCATATAATCTTTCTTCCCGCCTCAACAAATGGCCAACTTGTCATTATTGGACTGATTCTCACTTTCCTCCTTTTCGCCGACTACATTTGACTCCAAGGAATACAATCTTTTCATTTCTGCTATCACATCTTTATTGCTTGCCTCGAGGATGTCTCCCAAAACGGTCCTAGTTACTGGTTCAAGCGAAGGTGGAATAGGAGACGCTTTGGCTAGGGCATTCCACAGAAGGGGTCTTCGAGTATTTGCAACAGCTCGTAATCTGGCCAAAGTGCAACATCTCAAGGAAATGGGTCTTGACGTTTTACAACTGGATGTAGTGGATGATGAGTCGATTGAGCGCGCAGTCGAGAGTGTCAAAGCTGCGACAGGCGGAACTCTGGATATCTTGGTTAATAACTCCGGCGGAGGTATGTATCTGACAATGGATGGATTAGACTCTTTAAATTGATTTTTGTTTAGGATACAGTGCTCCTTTACTGGACGCAGATACGTCGGTCGCGAAGAAAATGTTTGATTTGAACGTTTTTGCTCTGATAGCCGTGACTCAGGCCTTTGCACCATTGCTCATTGCATCGAAAGGGACAATTATAAACATTGGTTCTATCGTCGGACATTTTCCAGCACCCTGGTCAGGATACTACAATGCCAGCAAAGCCGCTGTCAATCTTCTCACCGACCAGATGCGCCTCGAGTTTTCTCCATGGGGCGTCAAAACCATCCTCGTCATCACCGGTATAATAAAGACGAAATTCTTTGACAATTTGGCAAGCGCCCCTCGTCTACCGGAAAATTCACTCTACCACAGTGCGAAAGATATTATTGAGCCACAGATGGCCGGTGCTGGGGTCGCGAAAGATGCAATGGACGTCAACGCATATGCTGAGGCAGTTGTCAGCAACGCTTTGAAATCAAGTCCAAAGAAGCATTTATGGATTGGAGGCTCTGCGTTCACGATTTGGTTTGCTTCAGCTTTCGGCTGGGCAACAATCTGGGTAAAATCGTCACCCTTCATTATTGGGATTGGTTTGCTGACATAATTCAGGATACTTTGCTCCCTAGCATAGCCGATCTCCCAACGGTCATCAAGAAGATCCGGGGCACGGAAGTCGGGAAAGGATAGAAAACCATGGTTTAACCCCACTTTGTCCACAGTTCTAATTTCATGTATTCAATGGCGAGCGGTGTCGAATTTAACTATCGAATACTGATTTTAAACTAGTCAAGTGAAGGTACGGGTCTATTCTTGATCGCCTGGCACACTCTCTCATTGGAATTCGCCCCTCGAATCGGCAGCACTGATGTGCGAGAATGCACTATACAATTAAAAAAAGGCTGCAACATTCCAATTTCTCTCGCAAACCAGAAAGTGAATATCATCCTCAAGAGCTCCTTTTCCCAGTCGGGCGGACACTAAGTACACATCCATACTTGCTATCACGATTTTCGGGTCCTCCCCTATTCAGCTTATTCGTGCATCTTGGCATCTCCGTTTGTAATATAATCTTAAGATTTATTTAGAGCTTTGGATGAGTAAGAGATCACAGGATTAAACTAGGTCAAACTAGTCTTTTACTAGCTCCATTTTGACTTTAGCTGGGGAAGCCAAAAAAAGGGTCTCTTGCTCATCCTCGACTCGGGTTTTTTTGTTCACGGTTTAGGCAAAAGCAGCAAATGCTCAGTTCCCAACCCTGCAGCTACGCGGCGTAGACGTGGAGGCCTTCACATGATAGTTGCTCCGAACGCGAACGCGAGGTTTGACAGGGGAGCAGCGGATTGAGAACCGGTACCATCACCAACACGTAATAGATTTAGAGAACCAGCAAGCTTATAAAGGGATGCTCTTCTGACCCTCACAGTCTCGCAAGTTTTCTCCTCCTGCACCGGTAACTCCCCAAGGCCTTTTGTAGCCAGCTAGTAGTAAATACAACCACCAAAGACGCCACAAATCCCGCATCATGACCTCGCTACGCGACCATATTCTCAAGACGGCCAATGGTTATCTCGATGGCTTCAACTCAGGCACCGCCGAAGGAGTTATTGCCTGTCGCAGCCCTACTTGTAAACATCGCATTATACCTTCCACGGCACAAGCTCCAACACGAACGAATGAGGAGTACCAGGCCTTCATGGTCGGAGGATTCCAATTCATGCGGAACTTTCGGCTGCAAATTATGGACGGCCAGAAACCGATTGTCGATGAGGTGGAAAAGACGGCGGTCCTATATCTAACATCGACGGCGGAGGCGGACATTGGGCCGTATGCGAACGAATATGTCTTTATGTTGAAGATGAATGCCGACGGGACATTGATTGAGGAGATCGTCGAGTTTATCAATACTGCCTATACGGCGCAGTTTGTCGAGAGACTGATGGCTGCGGTAGCGGCAGCAAAGGAAACATGAGATTCGAGTAATAGTCTAGTCCTTGTGCAATGAAGATGAGATGGTATAAGGGATTCATAATTGACTAGGTATTTTAATTTTAAAACTCGCCAGAATGATGGATTACTACACCACTAAATACTATTAGAATTGATCTTAACTTCCTGAACTCTTTATTAGATACCTAGGGAGGTAAGATTGGAAAGGCCAAGATTGAGCGAGGAATTGTGAGAATGTAGATCGAGATCCGGTAATGGAATCGGATCGTCTGGCATTCCTCTCATGTTCTCGATTTGAAGTACCAGATTCAACACTCAGTCGCGAAACGAATTTTGACATCCTCTCCTTTTCGTATCCTGCCGGTTTGGGAAACCCAATCAGAAGCAAGCTCTAAGCAAGGTGGTTTCGGGCCAACCCGAGAGAACTGAGATCATGCCACAAATCAGGTGATAGCTTCAGAGCATGTGGCTGAGCTTATGCGTGCATCTACCTCTCTGCACAATGCACCTTGGATTGTTGATCAACCTCAGAAAACAAGTCATCTCCATCAACAGAAGCCTCACGGAGCATCACTACGATGGCCTCAACTGCAGAGAAAAAGTGGGCTGATGCGCCCTTCAAGTTGCTCTCAACTCCGCGTGCCGCTCTCGCTGTACTTGATGCCCCTGAGACCATCGTACTGGAGATGAGACTGACACGACGCAGGGAAACTCAGAGTCACCGGCTTCAAAGAATGCATCTGAAATGGCACTCGTACACAACGCTCTCCTTCGCGGCCTCAACTGCATTTATCTTCAAGCGCCCAACGTCAAAATTCCCCAAGACGTTACCGACTTCATGACCTTCTGTGACGCATGGTCTTGCACTCTTCATTCTCATCACAACACTGAAGAAACGGTCTACTTCCCACTACTTGAAGAGCAATGTGCCAAGAAGGGAGTCATGGCTAAGAATCATGCTGAACATGAGACTTTCTTGCCTGGCTTGCTGGCTTTTGATGCTCTCGTGTCAGCGGTAAAGAGTGATGGAAGGAAGTACGAAAGTGAGAAACTCATTGAAATCATTGACGATTTCGGGCCGGCCCTTGAAAACCATCTCACGAGTGAGATCAAACTTCTTGAAAGACTCGAGGATGATAAGGGGATTGATTGGGGGTTAATGGGGAAGACGATGGCTGGGCATTCGAAGAAGGTGGCTGATAGAGTAAGTACCTCCCCAATTTGCCTCTCAAGAGATGGTAGTAACCATTCACTTAGGTGCGAGAAGTTCCATTTCTGGTCACGAACTCGGATATGAGCTATGAAGGCGGCATTCACGGGAATAGATTCCCACCATTCCCGTGGTTTGTGCATCAGATCTTTCGCTGGGTTTATATTCCACGCTTGAAGGGTGCTTGGAGATTTGCGAGCTGCAATGATTATGGGATGCCCAAGGAATTGCCTTTCGCGTAATATCAAGCAGGCTTGATGGAGGCGACTGGACGCCGTGTTGCTATTTGACAATTCGTATCATATCCAATTCCTACTAACAATGTAACTACTTGCTGATAGCGAACTTCAACAGCTCGACTCTCGTCGTCCAAGAAGCTAAATAAGACTCCTTGCATTGAGTTTACTACTACTGTCAAAGAAGACCCGGTCACACTCGTTGCAGTTGCTTAAGCTTCTAGATTCTAATAATAAGGTTTGTGCATTTCAGGCAATGTTGCTCAAAGCTGTGAGCGGGGGAAATCCTCTTAAAAATCAAGCAATTCTAATCGAAGCTGGCACTTTTGGTTCTCGACATGGTTCATTCGGATGACCCGCAGAGTTCATCCAGGCGCCGAGACAGAAATATTTTCATACCGTTCAGCAAACTCATAATTTCTGAAATTCAAAAGACGAGTTTTGAAGAAGGGATAAAGAAGGAACGCTTCGTGAGAATTGCCTCAAATGCTTCTACCTTTGCTAACGAACCTGTAATACTCCCCCGCTATATAAGTAGACACCTATCAGTAATTCTATTTTAGACTTCAATATCAACCGCAGAGTGCTATTTGGATCCATTGCGGTGTTGAAGTTCAAAAGCACCTGCTAACCGATGCTAGAACCACAGATCTGGGAAGACTTTTACAAGTTAAGTACAGCGTATTCCCAGGATGATATAATACGCTATGTGCTGTAAAATTTACAGTTCGAACCACCATCAATCATCTGACTACCGTCACTTTATTTTTGCTGTCGGATGGAAGCAGAAATTCGAGCTATTGGGACTTGAAATATAATTAAACTTTCATGTTAGAGTTCATAAGCACCTATAACGTATAAAATATCTCAGATGTCTAGTCAATGGCATCCCTAGAACAGACTGTGTCTATACTGTGGAGAATCGGATGATAGAGCAGCCTGATTGGTCGTCCGTGAACTTCATTGTTGTTGGTCTTCAACTCTGGCTCCAGCACTGCAAAATATGCTTACTGAAAAGCCGTGGGGTTAAATTAATCCAATTTAAGGCACAGAATTGGAATCTTTGCGCGAGTGAGTTTAGTAGAGGATATATTCGAACCGCGAATTTCCAGAGATGTAAGACTTCCAACATCAACGTGGGAGGAAAAACTTCAACAGGCTCTAGGAGAGTATGTGTAGATGGCTAGCACCTCTATTTTGGCAGCGATTGCATCGTGTGGCAAAGACTGGTCAATAAGATCGGTCTCGAATAAGATCACTTGGAGGCAGAGGAGGATAGAAAGGCTGTTGACAGCTGTCAAATGGAGAAGTGATTGTGGATTTGAGCTTTGCCGTCGCTCTAGTTCTTGCCATCGAGCGACCCTTTGTTAGAATTCAGATAGTCTGAGAGGCTAGCGCTTCTCGTCATGATTCAAAAGCTTCAAGTGAGATAGTAGATCAAAGTACCACAATGCATTAGAAGCCTCAGCATGTCAGGTTAGCAAAGCTAGCAGTCACCCTCAGTCTGTCAATTTTCGTCGTTACTGTGACTGCCGTCAGATTTGAGAGTTTACCGTGAATATAGAGGTCTTTATTCTATTTTGTATTTGGAGAATCATCACTCCAGACTGCCGGCCTTATACAAGTCGGAGTTTCATTGTGCTTCACTTAGAACTTGCTCTCAATAATGCTCCCAAAGGGTTAATCACCTCTACTTGACTGACTTGGAAGTCTGGTTGAGAATGTTTCTAGAAGGCGTTTGCTTTATATCGATCTGGATTTTGCAAGTCTTGGCAGCTGGGAATTTTGACCCTGTGCATTCAAAGCCAAACGTGTACTGACGTGTGGAATCAAGGAGGTAGAGAGACAGAGGGTAAGTGTAATCTTTGATTGTCATTATCTTAATGCAGCGGTATAGTATACAAGCTTCGAATGTCCTCGCCAATAGCTAACGGGCTCTCCTTACATCAAAATGCACCCAAACGCCCAACCCATGCCCCCATTTTGCAACTCTAATAAACTCGCTCGCTCGAAACACAAAACAACGCTCAATGCATACCTACAGCAGATTTCAAATATCCACTCGCAATATTCGCTCCACTCAAAGCCGAACTCGTCTCCACGCCCGTCCCATTCTTCAAAAAGCACACCAAGTTCTTACTCGGGCCCGTGGGCGAGAATATCACCCACGACGCGCCCACACACCCGGTATACGCCGCACATGCATCCAAACACGCATTCAAGGAGCTTTGTACTGAGTTCGAGGCATCTATGTATTGGCCTGCGGTTGCCTGTATATCTGTTTCACAGAGGGTGATGAAGCTCTTTCCTGAGCTGGAGGAGGTGTATGTTTGGTTGTTGATGAGAGGGCAGCCGGCTTGGTCGACTACAATGGTGGCTGTGGAGCTCGGTGCTGTAACAGTGGATGTTGGTTGGGTTGTTGGTGATCTTGAAGCTTGAAATTAGCTGCTGTTGGTTCTGCTGACCGAAGGAGGGGTTTTACTTTGACTTTTCTTGTGCCACTAACGCTCCACCAACACCGCCTCCAATTCCACCACCGAGCAGGAACGCAGCCAGGACCAAGACCAATGTTGTTATCAGCCCAAACGTCCTCCGCTGCGGTGCCTTCCCCTCCATCCAATTAAATGACGACACTGTTGGTGTATATGGAATCGGCGTGAAAGTAGCGCGATGCGGCGACGGCGATCTCGAGAGTGTCCTGGCGTCTGTCTCTCGCTCAGTCACCTGCAAATGCGATGTCTTCCTCGGAGATACAGGCTCAAAGTTATCCGTCACAAACCAGGCTGGCGATGGAGGACATATCTGCGGCCCTTCGACTACCTCTGGTGCTTCGCTCTCGATCCGCGATGGTTGCAGACGCTGAGGTCTCTGCTGCGGCATATTGTCGCGCCTTCTCCAAGCTCGCAATACATGAGAAAGAAAATACTGCGCTCTGAATACAAAGGGAAAAAGCTTCTCGTATGAAACAACAAGAGAAAGACGGCCCAGACCTCACTACTTACACCTGTCGTGTTCGGCGACCTTCCAGACGGCCGGCATCTGTGCTTCTTCTTTGGAAATCATCGCGATCGTTTTGGGACTTGGGAAATGGAGTGAAGGGCAGTTGGAGGCGCAGCTACAGCGTTTTCAATACTGGGAGAATTCTCCGATTGGGGCTATCGGCTACTCGAGCACTATGTGGTGAGCAGGCTTCCTGTGCCTCGGAGCTGCAGAACGGCGGTGCCCTGGGCATTGGGGTATACAACGTACGCCGTACGCCGCGAGTGTCAGCAGCTGTTGGGATTGAGGAGCCCCATTCATCAATACATGATCTCGGAAGACTCAGATTGCATTTTTATGACTGGTCGAGTGGCGGTAAGTGAGAATACGAAGTAGGTGCGGTTGAGGCTTCCTTGACGTTGAAAGAAGATGCTAGAGCTGTGGGTGATTATGGTTTTAGAGTTGCTGCGGCCCATCAGGGCAACCCCACTGCACCCGGACGTCGTAACGGCCGGCGCTTACAGCCCAGTTCATGCCCCGAACTATTGGATTTACTCCCCAATATTGTGACCCGACGGAGGCTTAGGCTCGGCAACGTGATCCCGCGCCCCTTTTTAGAGGCTAAGCCTTTTCAGCTCATGACCTGACCTAACCATCAGAAACACTGCTTCAATGTTGCAAACTTCCAAAATGCTCGCCCACCTCTTCAAGATCCAAGGACTTACCGGCCACGATAACCAATGTGTCAACTTTTCTGGTAACGGTATTAAAGTCAACGCAGCCATTGGTTTTAAACCCAGCTAGACCGTCATCTAGAAAGCACCCGACGGCTTTCGATAGGAACGTCTGTACTGCTAGCAGCTGGTACTGCCGCCGTCGGGTGGTGCAGCCGTCACAACCCTTGCCAACCAGCAGTTCATACCGCAGCAGCAGAACAAGGCCCCCACAACAGCAGGTCAGGAATCTGCGAGAAGCATTGCGAAGGAAGTGATGCGGACCAATAGTTGGAGGTCTAGCTGACCTTTGAGGTGCGAGTACAAGTGCAGAGAAGTCAGAAAGATGAAGCAGGGGACATTGGTTGAATTTGAAGCACTGCTGCACTTGTGTAACATACATTTACTTAAATTTGAACGATCTTGAAGGGAGTCAAGAAGAGACTGATCTCTACCAAAGCAGCAACCTCCACCACCAGCACTCTTAGACCTCCCGATCTGGGTGACCTCCTTCCGCCAAAGCTAGATCACAGCCTTCAAACCCCACGTAGAGCTTCTCCAGCCTCTTCGTAATACCCTAGCTAACACGGATGACAAGCTCGTTCTGGAAAACGAGCAGCACCGCAAACGCCGAGAGGGCAAAGGCAGCCGTGGATTTACACGTCGGCTTTGTCAGTTCAAGGCTGCGCACCAGCAGGTCTGAGCTGCGATAGAACGCGTGCTCAGCCCGGTTAAGGCCAACAGGGCAGATATCATCTGCTACCCACGGTGATCACAGCATCCTGCGAGTTAATGGGTCAACCGGTTAGGGGTCACTAACCTAGACATGGATAGGGCACTCACATAGTTCAACTAACACTCGGGCGCATCCACCTCTTTGCCTTGGTAGCCTACGAGATACAGGACACTTCTGTTATCATAGGGCGGAGGTTGTCGAGGATGACATACAATTGCTGCTGGATTCGTAACTCGAGGCCTTAATCGCCCTCTACTGCTTCTCCAGCAGCTTCAAGTGTACGCGCAGCGAAGACCGCGAGGCTTCAACCATAGGCCCGATTCCATAGTTCACAGAAGGGGTTGGCGCAGGGACATCCATGGTGTGGGAAGCAGGAGACTATATCGTTACCATTATTATATGGCTAGGTTGCTTTTCGACATACATCCTCTTGGAAAAAGATCCAGACTCCGACAACTCGGACGGTATGTTGACACAGAGGGCGAGTTATTATGCTGGATTATTCCTAGGCTGGCAGAAAACTCCTACTAGGTAGCATGAAAATACTTTTCGAGGTTTTGTCCGATCCGATTTTAAGGGCCAAAGGCGGAACCTCCATCATCCGTCAAGAGGCGACGTTACTGCGATTTGCCGGGGATAACAGGACGAGGTTGTGCCCGAATATATGCTGTGTTGCTTTGCTCACATGTCAGACAAGGCTAGTTCGGCAGTTGCCTACATGTATTTGAATAGTCACGTGGTCTAATAATAAAGTTATTTAGAACCGCCCAAAGACGGACATAGGGCCAGCTGACAATTCACGTGTCTACAGAATCCTCAGCTTCATTTTTCTTGATTCCGGTAGCTCTGAGCTGGCCCATGTAGATTCTTTCCACATGGAATAGCCTACCCGACGAAATACGGAGGAGTTCTCGCCACAACTGACCAACACAAGGCAATGCACGTCCTTTCGGTTTGCCAGAGCATGAACTTCTCCGGCCGCCAATTCGGCAAACCAGACCGGGACACTGCTCCCAAGGCTCTCGTCGAGAGAAACAGGAGTTGCCAGCATATCAAGAGGCCATCTTGAGCGGGAGGAAGCATTGGTTGGTTGCCCAGAGAGCTTCTCTGTGGACTCTTCTGGCCATTTTATTAGAGCAAAGTCTTGGCCATCCTCCGTGAATGCGGGTCTGAGATTCGCCTCAGCGACGAGCTCTGCAGTAGCCTTCACTGCCGTTCCGGAGCGCCTGAGTTCAAGAATTTTGATCCTCGACTCCAACCGACAAAGCAAGTAGCCCGGCCATGTGACCTCGCCGTCTGTGGAAGCCCAGGACCAAGACGGGGCGACGTCGAGCCTTTGGGGTTGTTTTGACCTCCGCCGCCTCAAGGACCACAGCAGCCCCATGAAAATCGACTTCATCGATTCAACCCAGATGCCTGCAAAGTAAGTCCTAGAGACGATTGGCGCCACTGCATTAGCAATTCCTTGGATGGCTATGAGCTTGTCCGACTGATATGTCATGTCCCGTTGAGTATAATCCAGAATCATGTCTCCCCAGTCGATGAAGAATTCGTCTTCGGGCAAGTAGCAACCCTTTTCATGATTACCTATGTTTGCGAAGCTGCGGCTTGGATTTGGACTGGGCCTCGGGAATATCCATTTCCGCTGGAGCTCGGCAACGGTTGCATCTGTGCTCCGAGGATCGCCTCCTCTCCTGACCTTAATCGTCTTTTTTTTTTTTTGATAAAGTCCTCGATACTTTTCGTGAGCGGGGCTCGCTCATCGAAAAGCATCTCTTGACATCTCCACGAGATGCAATCCCGGGCATATGTCAGGGTTCGCGGCGACAATGCCTGTTCTTGGAAGACCCAGGCCCTGTTATATAGCGGGCTCGGTTTGTATGAATCCGAAAGACTGGATCTTTCCAGTTCAAATGACATGCTGTTCGTGTAGGCATATAGCTGCCGTGAAGAGCCGTTGGCGTCGGCAAACTGAAGTTCACAGGGTCGATTTCTCAGTCCTTCTCTGTATCGAAAGAGACCGGCCTCGCTATTGTTTCCGTCGGCGGCTGCAATTGTCAGCAGCGACCGCTTGTAGTATTCGTGCATCAATTCCGCTTCCACTGCCCAGTCTTTTTCGTCGTCCTGGATTATGCATAAAGAATCTATCCACAGGTACCTACAACCAAGCTTGCGCGCAACGTGGACTGCGTCACGGAAGGTGCGTGGCAAGTCTGCAAGTTTGACTTCAGTCCGATAGTGTTGAATGTTTTCTTTGGTGGTCTTGATTGGACTTCCTCCTCCCCAGGAGTGACTGAGTGTCAGATACTTCCCCCTTCGACCAAAAGTCTCTAGCAAGTGTGGCTCAGCCAGACCGTCAATTGGACCAACATCGATGATTCTATGCGGCAAAGGTGGGTCCCCAGTTACGGATGCTAAGCATATTTCGTGAGTTTCGAGGCACTCGTCTAACCATGTTGAAGCTAGTCGGAAGGCAGCCTCAGACCCGGTATTCGCGTCGTGGGAAGTTTCGAGGAGCCGTAGCGTAGATGTGAATCGGCCTGGTTTTATTCTTAGTACAGATAAGTTTGCGCACTACTAAACTTACGCGGCAGGCTGAAGCTCTGGAAAGCCACATAGACGACGGGCGATTCCCTGTCATTTCGAGAGCCTCCGGCCAGTTCCGGGATGCGGTCCACAAAGGAAACCTCGATTCCAATGTCCCGTCTCGTCTTTACGGTCACCCTGGATGAAATACTGATGGGTTCACCGAACTTCTTCTCGAGATCTCCGTGGATTATTTTGCAGAGAAGGCATCCCGAATGGGCGCTTGTACGAAGCTCTTCGACAGTTTCATGGTGAAGGAAATCATTGTCTTGATGTGGATCGACTGTGCTGCACAGTGCTTGGCACTTGGCACACAGCATGGTTGCCGGCTCTTGGATAGATGACAGTTGTGTCGGTGCTGGCGCCTCGGTGCGGCTGTCCTGAGTGATTGGTCGATTCGGTGAGCAAAATCAGTTACTAGGGTACTTTAGCAAGAATAAATGACCGAAAAGTTAAAGGTGGTCAGACCGAATTTCATCTCCCGCTATGGGGTTGGGTTATGCGTATGAAGTTGTCGGCGTACTATTATTCTTTGTTCCCGGCTCTGGCAGCGGGAGATACTATGTAGCAGGTTATTTTTGTGATCGGATTCGGTTGATGCGCATTGAAGGTTCACATGCAGCCTGCTCGCTTAAATGACTAGCTACAGTAGCTGCTCCGCCTACCGTTGGAGGCTGCGGCCATCTTAAACTTTGTTCACGTAAGTCTTACATGGTACGCAGGCCTGCGATGTCACCTGTCTTTATTAGTACCTCCAACCGAAATAATCCGAATTGTAGTACTAAAATTCGGACTGCTTCGATTTGTAAGACTACGTCTCAAAGTGATCACATCTGAAGCATTATGCCTTAGCTTACTCGAGGGCGACGTATGCCAACTATTTGTACTTTAGACCAGAGTAGTCTCCGAATTGTAATATCACAATACGGACTACTCTAGTCTAGAGTATGCGGATTTGGCACAATATAACTTGGAGCACACCGACTTATAACCCTAAAAGCCGGAACTGTTACAGTTTATAACGCAAAAATTAAGCATTCTTATATACAAATCTACAATATTTAACTGCTGCCTCACTACGTTAGCATCTCTAAGCATTGTTCATTGCACCATAAGTCCAGCATTCCATTCACATGACCATACAAATTGCTTAGGAGAGAAGGAAGCGAAAATCGGAGTTTGAATGTTTCATTTTCTTCAAAATATATTCTAGAATATATGTCACGACCTCTACATAGTAGAAATCTATGGTTTGGTTGATTTAGATTTACACTGAGACCCCGGATAACCACATGCGAGGTAGTGGGCGCGTGCTATGTCCTGCTTAAGACTTGGGCTGTCAATCAAAGAGTAATAATAACTATTTGTGTTGAGCACGAAGCCACTTTCTACTTAGGAAGTGTTGCTAGCTATTCCGTGCCATCGTGCCTACTGGACTGAGGGGACCTCGGGCTCCAGTCACATACTTTCTATCCGTGGTTCTACTGTCAGCCCATAGGCTACTGAGCCTAAGACCCCCAAGCCGTGACCAACCAAGAAGAGGGTGTCGTTCGAGATATGTGTCGCTAGCGAGAAGTTTCCCAACGTCGTTGATAATCCCCGAGTTTTCAGATAGTCTAGAGATTCAGTCCCATGAGGAATTCGTATGTGGGGCGCATCTAGAGAAATTGTATCTCGTAGGGTTAATGAATGCGACTTGGAAGCAAGACATAAGGCAGGTAAAGCTCCGTCAAGAAGAAATGCTACCGAGAATATTGGCTTCATTCTGAAAATACTGGATGAAAGAGGACCAAGGAGCTTAGGGAGATCAAAATTAGCAGAGAAACGCCTTTAATGAAGAAGTGCCACGACAAGTTACAAATACCAAAAGCAAAGACAGACATTTTTGCGATGAATCTTAACGATGAAGCTGAGGCACATAGCCCAGCCTCGAGGTCCGCCATCTGCAGGTGAAGGATTGCAAAAGCTTGTCATCATAGTCTGAGATCAGCATGATCTCCACGGCACAATCTGTGCGCAAAACAAATTGTTCTCGAAGGATGCAGAATCAGACGTTGAGTGTCATGAGCGAGGCTCTCTCAAAAAGTACCTGCCTTTTCTGCACACTCGAGCTAGGACTTGCGCCTCCAGATCGAATTTCAAGCGATCAGAAATAAATAGAACGAGGCTATATCTGCGTGCGTAATTAGTGCATTGCCGCGAACAAGAAAGGGGGTTCGGGGCTGAATATGCTTGAGACGGATGTCGTCTGAACTCCTGGCCAGTGTTGCCAGTAGTATATTGTTAGTAGTATTGGCAATGTTTTAGAGGGAAAATATTATAGTATAATTAAGTAGTATACTAGTAGTATTGCAATATCACCAGTAGTATTTACACGTGATATATCCAACTACTAAGTACTACTCTACTCTTAATCTAATATAGCACAAATGCTAACTTGCTCTAGTACAGTATCTTAAAGTAGAAGGAAAGGTAAAAGGAAGCTTCCTTTTCTATTTAGTTGAGGTTTTACTAATTAATATTTAATATTATTAGGACTTGATATTTAGTATTCGGGTATTTGGTAGAAAATATATATTTTTACCTATAACAATATATATTATATGGTATTCAGTATGATAATATTGCTAGTATAGTGATATGAGTAATACTACTGGCAACACTGCTCCTGGTCGCTCCGGCAAAGCTGCGGAATACCCCAGGAAGTCATAGTGTCCGGAGGCACAGTGTTTCGAGAAGATAACCGCCTATCGAACGTATACATCCGGAGGATTGGTCAATTGACACTGCTCCTGCCTCACGATATCTGAGGTACATCGGTGAAGGATGCGGAGATGTTGAAGGATCGGTCTCGGGAAGCCGGGTCCTTCTCAAGCGAGACTCAGCCTTGCCGACCCCAGTCCCCCATAACCACGGCACCTTGCTCAGTATTGGCCAGTTCCTACTTGATGTAAGTGACAACAAATCATGGAGAGACTTTGGAGATATGTCGTTCTTTTCTATATGTCTTCGTTTTAACACCGTTCTGAGTTCGTCTAATCTAAAGCTTCGCTTGCACTGGGGCCTTATCGCCGACTTCCTCCTTCGCTCTTTCCCGCAGAATCTTCCTTAGAATTTTGCCGGACTACTGCCTGTTAGTAACGCAGATATTGCAATGAAGAGATGAAATCGACTTACCGGATTCTTGGGAATGGTATCCACGAACACGACACCTCCAGCAAGTCTCTTATGCTTACTGACTCTCTTGGCTAACCACGACTGGACTTCCTTTTCACTGCCTTTCTCTCCCTCTTGGAGCACAACATACGCTCTTGGTACCTCCTCTCCACCAATAGTGACACCAACCACAGCTGCATCTGACAACTGAGGATGTTCAAGCAACACAGCTTCGAGCTCTGCAGGCGCCACTTGGTTGCCCTTCACCTTGATGAGCTCCTTCATCCGGTCTACAATGAAGAATCTTCCTTCATCATCGACATAAGCAATATCGCCAGTCTTCATCCAGCGTCCATCTGGACCATCAACGAAGATCTCGCGGGTAGCCGCTTCGTTTCGCCAGTATCCCTTCATGAGATTCGGAGCCTGGACCCAGATCTCGCCTCGCTGGCCAATTGGAACTTCGGCCTTCCCCTCTGTGTCCATGATCTTGGCGCTGCAGTTGGCGTTAAGTTCACCGACAGAGTCGGGAAGAGAAGGGAGATTGGGATCCCAGCCGAGAAGGGAGCAGGTTGCTTCTGTCATTCCCCATCCTTGCTGTTGGCGGGGTCAGATTTGTGGTATTAATTCAGTGATTTGAAAGAATCATACCTTGAGTTTAATATCACCACTCGGCCATAAGGCTTCTGCCTCCAGGACCACCTCGCCACTGATAGGAGCTGCCCCAGACCCAATATCTGTGACGCTCGATAAGTCATACTTCTTCGTAAGAGGAGACTTGGCCAGTGCCTGCTATCTGTCAGCGGGAGACCATATGACTGTTTTTAGTCATGACTTACGACGACAATTGGTGGAACCATATGTAGGGCCGTGATCCGATATCTCTGAACAGCTTCTAATAATTGGACGAAATCAAATTTCTTCATGATGTATACTGGAATTTCGCGCATGGGACCTCCCGCGATAAATATGGTCTGTGCCATTGCGTGGTACATTGGTAGGTAGCAGAGCCATCTCCTGTTCCGTGTGAGTGAGAATCTGACCTGGCGAGGGGATAGATACTTACGCAACTTTCCGCTTTGCTGGCTCCGCTGGATCTAGTCTCGCAAGCTGTGCGTACTGTATCGCATTCGCAACATATGCATAGTGAGTGATCATGACCCCCTTCGGTACGCCTGTCGTTCCTGAGCTGTAGTTCAAACAACAGACCGCATCTTTGGGGTCACTGGGTTCATGCCATCGGAAATTTCGGCCAACACGTTCGGGCTCCATCAGAGTCGCCCAATTTCTGACACCCAGTCTACTTGACCCCGTCCCTTCAAACAAGTCATCATCGAATCTGAAGACCCTATCCCTTCCCATGCCAATACTTTCCGCCGCCTCAACGCCAAGCTCAAGCGCTGCATCTGCACATATCAGAAACCTAGCTTCTGAGTTCTTCAGCTGGTACGCCAGCTCTCTCACCACGAACCCTGGATTCGCACCAGTGAAGATTCCACCTGCCATCAGGATGCCCATGAACATCACTGGAAAGAACAGGTTGTTTGATGAGAACAGCAGCACGCGATCTCCGGGCTTTAATCCATCCTTTCGCAGGCCTGCGGCCAGACGCAGCGACCATAATCGGAAATCTTCATGGCTGAGGAAATGGGTTGCCGGCCGATGTGCATCGTAGAAGGCGACCTTATCTGGAAGCTTCGCAGTCTCAGACTTGAATAGGTATTTTTGCAGCGAGCAGACGTCGATTGGGATCGTCCAGCGGGAATGGATAGGCATCTTGACCGGTCGCGTGGGACAGCTTGTACTACAGAAGCAAATACAAGGCAGAAATATGTAGCGAACGAACAATGCAAGGACTTGAGGCTCAAAATATGCTAGTGATACAACAGAAAAGAAGAAGAGAGAGAAAGGAGGATGTACTTTTGAAGCTTCCCCTCAAAAATGTTTAGTACGGCTGGAGTAGGTTAGTGTGGGGTAGGTACAGATTGGCAGCCGAGGTTGAACGTAAGCTCCCTTAGCTTCATCCGGGGCATCTTAAGATAGACCCCCCCCATCT